>JAVFBZ010024540.1:0-11366 GCA_032466195.1 Katharina tunicata
TCCACAAAATTTCATTCATGTATCTTTGTTTTCCGCTGATCTACACGTCCTTGAATACCATCAAATTTACATTGATACTTGAGTTTTGCGTTTCTTTTTTTGAAGAGTGTATATAACGGTGTACTTGTTTGAAGTTTCATTTAAAAAACTTATATTTTATAATTTCTATATATCTATATATATTTTAACGTTTACCTTGATTTCTTATCTTTTCAGCTTTATCTTCTCATCTAGGCGTCTTGATTGGGTTGAACGATTTGGAGGAGGAGGGGCTTTGGCGCTGGGTAGACGGGTCTATTCTGCCATTGGACAGTGAACTGTGGTTCCCAAAACAACCAGACCATTTTGGGGGAGGGCAGCATATTGGTATTATAAGGACGAAATATTTCCGTACAATTGACGATTACCATCTGTCAGAATGTTATGTATGTGAAATAAGAGTTATTTAAAGACAAAATAAACAGAAAAAAGAAACAATTATTTGTTTTTGCAGAAAAAAGTCATCTAAAAAGACATTTCATAAACCTCGTACACATTGTCGGTTTATAATTGGATGTTAAAAATTGTTAGACGTTTGTTAGGTTGTTTAATTGTTTTTGGATTGTTTTTAGTATGTATTTATATTCACGTAATGAAAGTGCCTAACATGGGCTTACTTGTAAATGTGGTGATGTTTTCTAGATCAACGGTCCAATTCGTGATCATGCTTAAGTATTTTTAAAGTTAAGAAATACCCAGTCAGATTGTGGATTGAAAGTTGGCTGCTGGCTTGAGGATAACCTGTGTACTTGAAAGGTATAGACAAATCAGCTGATCTCTTAAGTTTAAGTTCATAGTTAGTTTCCATGATTTTTACCCCGTGGTTAACGGGGTCTAGATCTTACTCACTCTCCTGTTGGCGCTTTTGTTGTTGTTGATGTAACACTAACTAAATGGACTATTTCTCTGTCAATAATGTTAGGATTGTTCTGAAAATTGGGCAATATATACATGAAAGAAATACACAGGTCTTAACGGGGCCGGAATTTTTAATTTTACTATGGTTTTCTTAAAAAGCGAGTTTATAAATTCACACAGCACAAATGTCAAGACTTTGAGACATATTTTAATAATACATGCTTCAAAGCCTGCATCCACATGATTTGTATTTGTTTATACATGCACACAGCACAAATATCAAGGTATTGAGGTATGTGTTATTAACAAATGCCTCAACACCTTAACATTTGTGTCTGGCCAAGGGGTTTGTATCGCAGTGCAGACTTGTTATATAAATTCTAGCGATATAGGGAAGATACCTAGGCCTAAATACATTTTTCGGCTAGATGGAACTCCTACATTTTTCCTACACAACTCTGCTAACCCTCTTCCTACTATCAATCTAGTTGTACGAGTATCAGACTGATTGTTTGACCAGGAGTATTTTGCTTGTATGGGTAATTAACATTTCCAGTGTAAGCAGTGTAGGGTGGAAAACTGGGTTGAAGCCTCCTATAAAAACGCACCACAAGTCAACAGCTACGTAGACCATTTCATGCCGTTAACTGTTTGTAAACCACTATAATAAAAATGAACACAAAATGTTAATTTTACGCTATAGGCCTACACGGAATAAACTAATTTTAGAACTTTACAACTCTTAAATGATAACTTTGCATAAACTCGTGCTTTGCACAAATGATTACTGCGTCTAGGGCATATAGCATGAGCTATGTTGAAGGCTATTGAGCCAAGGTGAAATGTCAGCATTGCTTAAAATGGTAATAGCTTGTCTTGGCCAAAACTTTAAAAAGAAAAGTGTGCAGAAGGCCTACCTGGTGGTTTACACAGATGTTCTTTATGCCTAGGTGATGTGCTCAATTGAAGGCCATTGTGTCAAGGATGAGGTCACCAGAGCCGATAGTGTTAATACATTGTCCATGCCATAACATTGAAACGTAAATTGTGCAGAAGCTTATACTTTGCGCAGGTTTGGCTTATTTGTAGGGGTTTTGTTATAACATAATTCCAAGGGAATTGGACTAAAGTCAAGATCACCATAACCAATATTGCTAATACTTTGCCCGAGAAATAACTATATAACAAAAAAGTTTGCAGCAGATTATGCTTTGCACAAATGTCTAGGGTGTGTGTCTTGACCTATACCCGAGGTCATTGTGCTCAAGTGAGCGAATTGTACCACGTAACACTTTGGGTGGTACCTTCATATAAGTAAGCCAAGGCAGAGGCTTACACATGGCCCATAATTCGTATACATTGTATTGGCTAAATCAGTGTGGATTGCCTTATAACTTGTAAATATCATCAAACTTTTTTTTTTTTTAATTCTTTATGGACATTTGAGCACAATAACAGTGTTACAAGAAACCGTTTAATTCTTTGAAATTGATCAGTTTATTCAAAATCTCTTCTTCCATCCAGCCTTTCCCCTCCTTAAATCCCACGCCAAAACACATAGCCTTATTTGTTACACCCCACTTCAGTAGGGAAAGTAGAAATTTGTTGCCCCATGAGGTGGAATCAGTAGTTTCTTTTAAAGATATAATTTTTGTTTATTATTTGTCATTTATGAAATTTACACAACAGCGTAGGTTCATAAAATCTATTGTGTATTAGAGTATCAATGTTAGGTCAATACATAAATTATCGATAATCATGTAACGTATTTTGACCGACCGTCTTCCAGTACATTTGAACCTAGTTTAACTCAAACAAGGCTACTTGCTGGACACTAACGATCTTCGATTACCTACTTGGTAAACATATCAAATATTTTCATCACGTTCTTGATATATTTCTATGGCTCTATATAGGCCTTCTTATTAGAGCGTATCGTGTGTTGGTATACCTAAGCCAGAATCTATCTCAGTTGGACCCGATCCAGCGCAGTTGACAATTTCGAACAAAATTGAAGGCTATTGAGCCAAGGCTATCTGAATAATTACTTTGAGTTCTCCCAAAATAACAAGATGAGAATGTTGTCATTATGGTTTGTCTGTATATGGACAAACATCCTCAACTTGGTCACCGGGTATAGCAGAATAAAAACTATTGCCGTGAAACTACCCGATGATCAGGTTATTACAGATTTTATTCTAAAAAAGTACGCTGGGGAGATTTCCATAGTTGAATGTATTGTCCATTGTTCCACTGATATCAAATGTCAGACAGCTTTCTACAACGGATACAAACAATGGTGCCAGACTAACAAATTTGGAGTGATGTCTGAAGGTGATGGGTACGAAAAGATCGGAACGGACTTGTACGAATTACGTCACGGTAAGGATTTTGAACGCATTTATATTATATTTTTGTAACCAAAAGAGACTTGGATGAATTTTCAACTTCTGTGTCTATACCCAGAAGTAGAAAGTCCGTCAAACTGGGCCTAACTGTTACGTTCCCAGCTTCGACATGCCGCCAAAACGAGTTAAACATTTATAATTACAGTTCTGTTTTGTGATTTCTGCTAAACTTCGTGCGATTCCTTATCTGTGCATTTCGTGTATTGTATCCCCTGTTACCTGGTATTCACAAATTGTAATGTCATTAATTGTTGCCAGTTACATCTAGGATGCGTTTCCTCACTCACTGTGCTGGAACATCGATATTTTAGAAGAGGAAGTTTGTGTCTAAAACAATATACCTACCTACATGTATAAAGTAGTAAATTTGTTTGCAGGATTCTTTTTAATCTTTCTTTCTGTTTCCTAATTATTTTCAGCCGATTGCCCTAAACAGCTTAAATACAGTTTTCTCCGGGACGGGTCGATGTGTTATAAAATCCACCCTGAAAAGTTGTATTGGCAGGAGGCCCGACAAATTTTGTCAGTCAGAAGGAGGAGATCTGGCCGTGTTAAATACCCCTGAACGGTTAAACCATATTGTGGAAGTAATGACGTCAACCCCAGGTAATTATTCTATCCGAAAATGTATACTTGTCATGGCGAGTTGATTGAAATAAAAAGTAAAAGATTTAAACCGATATCCAATAAATGCTTTGATCTGGTATATTGAAGACGAAACTTAAGAAATGGAAAGCATCCAATCGTGACATTAGTTGCGGTTTCTTAAACATGAAAATGTTGAACTGTTATAATCCGGCTCTGTACTGAATCAGAGCTAAATCATTTTAGTCCTCCAATTAATGGCAATTGTGCCAGCATCTGTTCCTGGAATTACAGAAACTTCCAGCGAGGCCGAGCTTGCAACGTCACAATTTAAAACATCAATGCATTATATTAAAGCTACCTATGGGTGATTCCTTCAGACAGTGTAGATATTCTACAGACATATAAGGTAACCTACAGTGATATATGATCCGGATTAATTTTGCTCTGGATCACTTCAGTTCACCTTTTAAACGCCAAATTAAATATAATCCGTATAAGACACAAATGTTTTTACCCGTATAACCCCGGCTTTAATGGTCTAAGAAGTAGGCCTACGTATTTGTGAAGAAAAATAATACATTCGAATTTATAGCAGGTGGTAGTTATTTGCCAGATGTATATAGATAACTTACTTATAATCAATTGTAATATATTTCATATTTTCCTCTCGACAGACCAAGCTCCAAAGTGTTTATTTTAACCTTCTAGCTCCAAGCTAACACGACAGACCAAGCTCCAAATTGTTTATTTTAACCTTCTAGCACCACGCTAACCCGAGAGACCGAGCTCCAAATTGTTTATTTTAACCTTCTAGCACCACGTTAACTCGACAGATGAAGCTCCAAATTGTATATTTTAACCTTTTAACACCAAGCTAACTCGACAGACCAAGCTCCAAATTGTGTATTTTAACCTTCTAGCACCCCGCAAACTCGACAGACCAAGCTCCAAATTGTTTATTTTAACCTTCTAGCACCAAGCTAACTGGAGCTAGGACTTGAAAGCCGTGCAAACTTTTTTTCGAAAAAGTATTCAAAATGCTACCATATCCTGTTAAACGTCAAATAACATATATCTTCATTACTCAAGGTCATCATGACAGTCACATCGCAGTAACCATGATTGAAAAAATGGCACTTTTATTCTTTAAAAAAATACCACTAAAAATATGATGGAACCAAATTGAAAAGTCTTATATGACGTCATTGTCAAATGTAAAAAGATCTCATTGACAAATCCTATAGGACGTCATTATAAAATCGTAAGTGACCCAGTTGTAAAATCTCTCAGGACCCTATTGTTTTATCCCATTGTAAAGGTTTATAGTATGCGATCTAAACATCAATGAAAAATGTTAAATAATCAGTTTGAAAAATCGTATTGGGCAATATTGTAAAAGTCAGGATCTAACTGGAACTTTTTCTAAGACATCATATTAAATCTTAAAGAATCAGATTGAAAAATCTTATAGGACGTCGTTGTAAAATGTAAACGGATCACATTACAAAATCTTGTCGGACCACATTGTGACGTCCTATAGGATCGGATTAAAAAATCTTAGTTGGGCACAATTCATTTTTTAGAAAGGATCCCGTTGAAAAATCTGATATGACACTATTGCTTTAATCCAAATATGATTCCATTGAACAATCTTATAATCCTATTGTCAAACCTGCATGCCTCTCCTATTGTTGATTTTGGTTAACGTTTACCTTGATTTCTTATCTTTTCAGCTTTATCTTCTCATTTAGGCGTCTTGATTGGATTGAGCGATTTGGAGGAGGAGGGGGTTTGGCGCTGGGTGGACGGGTCTATTCAGCCATTGGAGAGTGAACTGTGGTCCCCAAATCATCCAGACAACTTTGGGGGAGGGCAGCATAATGGTATGATAAGGACGAAAGATTACCGTAAAATTGACGATTACCATCTGTCAGAATGTTATGTATGTGAAATAAGAGTTATTTAAAGACAAAATAAATAGAAAAACGAAAGAATTACTTGTGTTTGCGGATAAAAGCCATCTAAAAAGATATTTCATAAATCCCGTACACATTGTCGGTTTATAATTGGATGTTAAAAATTGTTAGACGAATAAAGGTTGTTTAATTGTTGTTGGATTGTTTTGATTCTGTATTTAGTTTTACATAATGAAAGTGCCTAACATCGACTTACTTCGTAATGTAGGTTATGTTTTCTAGATCAACGGTCCTATTCGTGATCATGATTAAGTATTATTAAAGTTAAGAAATACCCAGTCTAATTGTTGATCAGATTGTGGATTGAAAGTTGGCTGCTGGCTTGTGGATGACGACAAATCAGCTCAATTCAAGTTCATAATTAATTTCCATGTAGTTTTTATATCAACTCTAGCGATATACGGAAGATACCTAGGCCTAAGTACTTTTTCGGCTAGATGGAACTCATAGATTTTCCACATACACATACACCACTCTGCTAACCCTCTTCCTACACTATCAATCTAGTTGTACGAGTCTCATACTGATTGTTTGATCAGGAGTATTTTGCTTGTATGGGTCATTAACATTTCCATTGAAAACAGCGTATAGGTTGGAAACCTAGGTTGAAACCTCGTACAAACACACCACACAGAAAACTTGAGCAACGTGTCGTTTTTCATCTGTAAACCAAATCTGGCTAACAATTCAAATTCTTGTCTTGTCAAATAAAACAAAAACAGTGACAAAAAAGGACTTATTCTTACCTCCGAAGAAAAACAATATCTCTTCATATATCCGGAAATGTAGATCTTATTCATAAATGCAGCCCAGTTCAATTACTCGTGTACCTGTCTTATTCATGACATCATGGACATTTCATGACTGACCATGCAAATTGTTATTTCGGGAACCAATACAAATTATTCATTGATGTTGAGCAAAGTGTCAAATGAAGCCCTAAATCTGTCTAAATGAAAGGTTTGAAGGCACGTACGCTGAGAAGACGCTGAATTTCTGGCGCGAATTAGGATTAGATACGTTAAACTACAGATGTTTGCATTTAGGAACTCTCCATAATTATTTAGCTGTGGTAGGAAACATGTCGATAACAGCCAATAGGAGGAGGGACCAAAAATAATTTTAATCCCGCTTGTAGCAGATGCAAAAGCTGAGCTCTTGTTGGAATAACATCATTGTTAAGTTGATATATTGTTACAATGGACAATGAGATATATACTCCAAATAACAATGTGTACAATGTTTCGATTTTCTTTTGAGATCATATCAAAAGCCGTACAACAATCCATGGTCCTGGTTTTAATCAGCCCGCCTGTTAACTAAAAGATGGGATGCAATCGAATATAATGGTTTCTTTAAATAAGACGACAAAGAACCGCTAGTCTTTTATGCAGCATTGTATATAGTTTTTATATAGACACATCAATTGCCAATAATCCCTTAAAATCTTTGTCTTATTCTCTGATCTTATCATCAATGTAGAACAATAACATACTTGTAGATTACAGTACATGGGCTCCTAAAAATTATTGTCGATAGGTATAAGTTGCATGTGCCGTTTTACTGGCGCGCATGTTAATCCTAATCTGGGCCTTAGTCTATCATTTAAATATAATTAGATAGCTTTATGGTTTCCTTCGCCAATCTTGAAATCTGGAATCCACGTTGAAAATTGACAACAGAGATAGACAACAATTAAAGGGTAGGGTACCTTGATTTACTTAAAAACAGTCAGATCGGCAATATCTCTTTACTTTCTGGAGTTGCTTGTTTAACACAAATTAACCATCTGAGATTACTCACGGATCATTGCCGGTACTTGAGATAGATATACAATTATATATGTATATTTTGTTCCCATGTTTTGAGGCTTTTCATAGTTAGTGAGCAATTTATGTGTACAGATCATTACATTTCAGGCCCGTGACAAACTCTTTGTTTTTCGTGTTTTTCTGTTGTTGGACAATCGCGATAAACTTGGCCTCCACACTCAACTGGATGGAATAAATAGCAATGAAAGTACCGGGTTTTAACAATCTTACTACAACTGACTATATTTTGCACGATTATCCTTAAAAAAGTCTCCTTAGTTGGATGTATTGTTTATTGTTCCATTGATATGAAATGTAAGACAGTTTTCTTTAACCCACTTAAACAAAGGTGCCAGACTAACAGGTTTGGAATAATATCCGAAGCACTACTTTTTTTTATTTTATTATTTTATTTTTTTTAATCACAACAAATAATATTTATTTTGTTTGTACATTTTTTGTAAAGTAAATTGTTCTGGAATAAAGCCTTGGAGGGCTTGTTCTATCCCGTAATAATAAATTTTACAACAGAGCTGTTTTACGTGGAGACACACACATAGATCTAACAGCGCGATATACATACATGAAATAATATATTTAAATGACATCATTTAAATAAATAAAAAAAATAAAATAAAATTAAATAAAATGTGGCAAGACTTTAGTCGTCAGTTATAGCACTGAAGGATACATTTACAAGATGAGTTCTAATTTTTTAAAAGAGGCAGATGCTATGCTGCGCCTTGCAGTTGTTAAATTATTCCATTTTCTAGGACCGGTAGGTCTGAGCAGATGATAAGAGAGGTTTGTTCTGAAGAAGGGTATGTAGAAATCGAACCAATTACGCCGATTACGACGAGGCTGTATATCATTTTGTTTGGTTAGATAATTTAGAAAAGCGATAGGAATGAGATCAAGATTATGAAAGAATTTATATGTTAGATTAAGGTTGCTATACGAGACAAGTTGAGGCAATGGTTATATTTTTAAAGTTGGAAATATGGAAGCAGTATGATATAGACGATAAGATAAGTTAATTACACGAATAACTCGTTTTTTAACTAAAAATAGAGGATTTAAGTGGGACTTGTAGGTATTTCCCCATAGGGTTATTCCATAAGTCACATATGGGTATATGATAGAATAATATAGAATGAATAAAGATTTTTTGTTTATGTAATGCTTAACGTGGTTAATGACACCAGTGTTTCTAGCAATTGTTTTGCGTATAAATTCTATGTGTGTTTTCCAGTTAAGATTTTTGTTTAAGATTAGTCCAAGGAATTTAAATTGCTTGACTCGTTCGACTTTCGTGTTACTTATGTGTATATATGGAGTCATTTTATCCTTCAACAGAATGATGTCTTTAACTGTAAATTTTTTTGTTTTGTTGACCAATGTTGTTAATAATTTACAGATTTACAAATTTACAAATTTACAGACAGATTGAGCTCGGTTACATTTTGTTCCGGGACGGGTCTATATATTACGAAATCAACCCGGAGAAGTTGCTTTGGGCGGACACTTTGTTCTTCGAAAATGTGTCCTTGCTAAGTCTTACATAGTCTTTAAGAAAAAGGTGTACACACTGCCCTATAAATGATCTGATTGTGGAGGTCATGATCTCATTGCAGAAAGCTGTGCAATAAACATTTAAATTTGCTATTTGAAGGCCATTGTATCATATGCGACTGGGCGTTTACTTCACAACAAACGTTAGTAGCTTCATCAGATCAAAGCCACAATTTACTAACGACCATCACGTATATTATATAACAAGCAATCCGTTACAATTCACGAAGCTAGACGTCCGTGGCAAGCAATATAACTAAAATGTATTGTAAGATAAGTTAAGCAAAAAAATATTCCTACATAGACTGTGAAGTCTACTAAGACAAATGTAATTACAAATTAATTTAATTGCAATCTATGGAATAAAGTGTCAATTACAAGACATATCACCAAAATCCGCTGGAGCTCATCCAGGGAATGAAACGATCCGTGAATCTAGGAAACAATCGCAGAAAATGAAGATGGCAATCCATTAAAGAAATGAAACAAGATACTTTGTACAAACGGAGAAGAGTTTATTTTTGTGGACTGTTAATTGACAAACAGCACTTCAACAGTTACACATAGCTATTTTCTATACTTTTACAAACCTGTTAAGCTTTATCTAGTAATTATGGTGTCCAGATTGGGTTGAGTGATTTTGACGAGGAGGGTGTATGGCGCTGGATGGACGGGTCCATTATGCCGCTTAGTAGTGAATTCCGGGACAGTAATTGGCCAGACAATCACGGCGGGAAACAGAACGTGGCTTTCCCCAGCACAGGAATATACAGTAAACTTGATGACAATGGTGGGCCAGAATATTATATTTGTGAAATAAAAGTAGCGTCTGAAATCTGACACCAAAGGCTGACTGGCACAATACACACGCTGAGCAAAACGGATGATATATTGGTGTTTACGCTGTACTCAAAGGATATCACTTACATCAGGCGATATATTCCAAATTTATAAGGCAGTATGCAACGAAGAAAAAGATAATTTTTCTGCTGGCAAAATAAGTACAAGTGATGTAAATGTAAGCCTTATGAACACTCTGCCCTCGGTGAGATGGGGTCAGACAAAAAGGCAAAAAAAAAGCAAAATACTTGTTGAGGTTTATTAGCGATGGCTTTATTCTGAGCTAATCAGCATTAATTACCACCTCATTTATCTTTAGCAGATAGTTGTTACAAACGACTGTGTCTCTTTGTATTATTTCAAATCGCAAATTTGATGTTTAAGTAATCAATCGGTTCTCTGTCATATATAAGCGCAAAGTTTCCGACTTTACAATTCATAATTGATTAGTGTACCTATCAGTCCGATTCTACGGAATTTGCTGTATCTGTGAATTAGTCTTTGTTGGCAAAATGACATCTTCACTGGCCAAGAATTTTATTCCGAGGTACTCTACAGTCTACATTACAACCCGTGGCGGATCTAACTGGTAAAACAAGAATATAGAGCCACACAATTGATGCTTCGGAACTTGTATGCACCAATCAGAAAGAACGCTACGGGAATACTCCACTATATAGTAGCAAAGGGGGCGATTGTCAATAAGTGGCAGAATTGTCTTGTGATGTTTTTTTTTTTAAAACGGTAAATGTTTCCAGACTGTTATGGATCGGTGTTCGTGTTCTGTCGACTTTGAAATACTGAATATCTTGCAAATGTTAATCGAGTTTATCGAATCGACTATTTTGCGTGATGCCAGAATTACTTTTTGAAGCTGTAAGTGCAATCTGGTTGGTTGAATCAAGATTTATCCAACTGAGCGACCAGCAGCTTACAATCTGGCGAACAAGATACACCTTACCTATAAGGCAGCTCTGAATAACATTTTAAAACCTTGACCTATATATAGAAATGCTGTGATCAGATTGTATCATAAGATTTTCCAAACAACTGATCCTTGTTTGAAGTTAATATAATTACGGAAATCGAATGGTTCACGCCAACTACACAGAAAGTGAAATATTCTGAGTTTTTGATTATAAGTTTGATGAATATACCAAGGAAACATTTAGATAGCGTGTATGTTACGTCGAGGATGTTTATATAAGTTAAGTCTGATTATATGATGATCGCCCATTACTAAATGACATATTTTCTATTTAACATTAAGTATG
>JAVFBZ010024551.1:0-11366 GCA_032466195.1 Katharina tunicata
ACATATCTCACACCATGGACATGTCCTTTACATATCTCACACCATGGACTTCTCCTTTACATATCTCACACCATGGACTTGTCCTTTACATATGTCACACCATGGAGATGTCCTTTACATTACTCACACCATGGACTTGTCCTTTACATATCTCACACCATGGACATGTCCTTTACATATGTCACACCATGGAGATGTCCTTTACATTACTCACACCGTGGACTTGTCCTTTACATATCTCACACCGTGGACTTGTCCTTTACATATCTCACACCATGGACATGTCCTTAACATATCTCACACCACAGACTTGTGCTTTACATATGTCACACGATGGACTTGTCCTTTACATCTCGCACACGCTGGACTTGTCCTTAACGTATCTCACACCATGGACTTGTCCTTTGCATATGTCACACCATGGACATGTCCTTTACATATGTCACACCATGGACATGTCCTTTACATATGTCACACCATGGACATGTCCTTTACATATGTCACACCGTGGACATGTCCTGTACATATGTCACACCATGGACATGTCCTTTACATATGTCACACCATGGACATGTCCTTTACATATCTCACACCATGTACATGTCCTTTACATTTCTCACACCATGGACTTCTCCTTTACATATCTCACACCATGGACCTCTCCTTTAGGATATATTGTGAAGATAAATATGTGGGGAATATGTAACACATAGCTATCAGGTATGGGTGAAAAAAAGCACAGCCTGAAAACTATATCGTTTAGAGTTTGAAGTAAAACCCTACTAAATGAAGATGAGGGCAGTTAAGATTTATCTGATACAGAAGTGAGTTTCGTCTTAACCAAGAGGTCCTTGACAGATTTGTTCGCTATGATAGGTCTCTGTGATAGAGGCTGAATCATTTTAGGTAAGGTTTTGATATTCCTGTTTTAAGAAACTTGCCAACCTGGTGCTAGACTGGTCATACTGTAATACAAAAGGAATAATGTCTACCCTGGAGCCTTTACCTGGTTGATGGTTGAAACCCATTGGATACAATGTCTGAAGTGTTTCTCTCCAAGCGTTTCCGTTTGGTTTCATCTTCAGAAGGAAAAACAGGAGTTTTTATTCAATCGGCATGAATTCAAAATGATCTATGACCGAATGGTCAGGAAGGGAGAAATGTTCACCTATTGGGGAGGTAATCACCTGTTATCTGATTGAACTCAAATAATTGGTGGCTCTAAGCCTAAGAAGATTTTTGGTTTCTCCAACATCCTGTCTCAGACATTTTTTACAAGAATCACAATTTAAAACATCTGCCGAATGATAGACATTTTTAGTTTGTTCCCTAACGAAGAAAGACCTCTCTGGTATGCAATAGTCTAGCTTACACCTAGCCTTCGTACATTTGGAAGATTTGTAAAGACGCTTGGTTTATTGTTGTTTAATTACGAACTCCGCGGTATTTCATTATATATATTTTCATAAAGAGTAATCACACTGGCACAGGAATAGCGACAAATTAAAGCCGGTAAATAATCTCATGTTCTAGATAAATTCTCAGAGACAAGTTTCTAGATAGACCTGAATCTCGAATTGTTCTGGATAACCTATAGGTGCATCTCGAGAAAAGGCATATATAATATGACATTTCCGGCATGACGATGCAATTTTTCGTAAAGGTCACGCTACGATCTCCACGGTCAGTGAGTAACAATTCCTACAGTTTACATTGCGTTTATATGTGGCAATCATCAATGTAATGCACAGATAACCGAGGAACAGTCAAGGCGAAGGAATGGTGGCGATTAAAAAATGGCTATAGATCAACGACTGACGTTACTGGTTTAATGAGCCAATATTGGTGGTGAGAGTTTCAGAAAAGCTTATGGACATATTCCCCAGAAGATATCTAATCTGGTTATTTGTTTAACGGCAAATTTGATGCAAAATATGTTCAGTGTCGTTGAGTCATTTTCACTCAGAGAAAGATTAACGAAGAGTTAGACGGTAGAAACCCTTTAATGAAACATTAAACAGATATGCCTTATTTCAAATTATAGCGCGCTCAGTTTGAGGAATTACATTATTATGTTTTAAGATATAAAACAACACTAAACAAAGACTTACACATGATTAATATTACGTGCATTTTAAAAAAGAAAAAACAATAAACAAGAAAGGTGGTGCTTGTAGCAAATGTTTGCTAACCGATTTAAATTCGGAGCAACAGCCAAACATTTGGTATAAATTGATCACCATTTAATTCTAAAACACTATTTACGAAACTGCCTGACAACCTCTTTTATATTAAATTCCTTTATTTATAAAAAAAAGTTTAATCCTTTATAAATTAAAATATCAGTTACAGATATATCTAATATCTATCATGACACCATGACGCATTAATGTTCTCTGTTGGTTGAAACAATGTAGCGTACTTCTGGAAGCTCATTAAAACCCGGATGCTTTTAGCAGCTTAACATGGTAAAAACAAACACAGATTTTGTTATCAACGATAGACTAGTGTAGAGGCGGAAAATATGGAAACCTATAATACATTATAAACATTCTTGATTAGTTTTAAGTGTATATTGTCTATTTTTCTTTAAAAATCTTTACAGTGTTTACAATTTTCCACATTATTCATACATACATCAGTCACAAAACAAAACTCTAGACAATGATATTAATAGAGAGTTTATACAAAATATAGGCTCTAAAACCATACACTATAAACTGCTTCGTTAGCAGCGGACGGCTTTGTGTGGCGCTCTTGGCCCTGTAGAGACGAGAGGCTTTCAGGTAAAATATCTAATTACAGGTAAACCAGGCTCTGTTTGAAATCCGAAACAAACGCTTGTTTGAAATCCGAGACGCACGACTCGCGGGAGAGATCGATAAGACCGCAGTGAGCCGGCCAAACTAGAAACCCCTCCACATTCCACTGGTAGCCCACGGTGACAGCAGAGCATAGTGATTTACTTGTATTCAAATGGCCTTACTGGAGTGCCTCTACATATCATTCGTTCTCTGGTGTAATCTATAAAAATTAATATGGATTAATTAATGAGTCCGCCTCCAAATCGGAGATCACAAGTACAAACAAAGAGCTGACCGTCCTCTAAAAATCTTCGACTCAACCCTGGCCTTTAGAAGAAACCTTCCAATTTTGACCAACTTTTAGAAGCCATTCTTTAGCATGAATGGCTGACCATTAATTCAAATTTAACGGTGAGTAATTAATATGTTCGTGAAGGTAGTCAACAAATCATCATAAGACATAACCAGATCAAACATTGCAAATTTTTTTTTTTTTTTTTTTTTACCTGAAGCTAAAATTGCTCTCTGACATTTACCCCAGATCATGGCGGTTCAACAGTCAACCATCCGTATTTCCACTCAAAGCATAATCTGGGTTTTGTTGTTTGAATGGCGCATGCGCTGTCTGTAGTTCTACATTACGTGATGATCTCGGAAGCCGTCGAATGTACTGTGCACATCATTTCGGACGTGATATTATCATCGCCATTGTGACCGGAACTTTTTCACAGCCTGTGGGTCAAACTGCCAATGTAGACAGATTCCAAAATTTCCATTTGCTGTACATTCATAACATAGTTTACTCTTGAACGTATATATTGTGCATCTAGGACATTGAAATTCGCTCGATTACCCTATATTTTCTTACGTGTCCATTGTCCATACGGCGGTAAATAGGCTTCCGGCAAACAAAATGCATCATTTTGATACATATTCGTACACCTTTCATGGCCGAGCTAAGTGATGACAGCAAAATAACGATAAACCACGCGAGGTTTAGCCGATTGTTACGTGATGTGCTAATAATATGATTGCGTGCCAAAGCGTCCAAATACAGATACTATGACTTGACTTACCGGCTTGTAAATCAACAAGGATACAATTGTGGATAAATAGCTGATAGAAATACCACAAGTTCTCGGTCAACAACGACAACCTGCCATAGTGTTTCCTGTTGATGTTCTATCACATTATCCCGGCAATGAATAGCTATAATAGTTGTCAGAGATAACAGAATATTTCTGTTACTCTCGTCAGTGTTTGTTCTGCCTGAAATGATTTAAGTGCAAATTTATTTAGACAACATGAATTTTTGTCCGACACTCCATGTCCAGGACAACTCTACAGGGTTTCCAATCACTTAATTCCGTGTTAATAAATTACTCCAAATTCCACCAGACTTACAAAGAGAATTCAGTATAATAATGAAAACAAATATAGATATGGAGGCAAGCAAATTTCCTTTATCTACATTTATAAATATAGCCTTTGAATCCAGTGAGGATTTGGGGATAATGCAGGAAAAATATATAATGTAAACTAATAAGAGAAAATGTTGGGGAAGCTTGAACAAAATTGTGCTCATGCATACACTTTCACACATAGAATGCTACAGCGACATGTCTACATCCATTGGCTACGCCTTCACATAACGTAATTATCATCGGAGTAAAATTGTTGTCAGCGTTTTCTGTGGATCTCACAGAACATACGTCTGACCATTATCGACCAAGATATTTAATTGTGTTTATATGTAAATTGGACTTTTTTTAGGGGGTCAGATATACTCAACAAAACCTAAAATTTATATACTTTATCCTAGTACTTTCGTAATACGTCGAGAAATACACAATAAAAGCCGATGCTCAATTCCCCTCCAAAGTGTGCAGCCACCTGGAAATACTTGCTTGTTTTTAAATTTACACGAAATTATTCCTAAATATATATGTACACATTTTACCAAGTTACTCAGAAAGCAGGAAATTTCTTAATTGGCGTTAAAACTGGATCATAACGCCCATGACGAATAACTTATGTATAGGACACGAAACTCAAGTCCCCGCTGTTAAACGTTGGCGGTTGCACTCAATCCAAGATAAGAACAAATGTTGAATTATTTGCAATGAGAAATAATTCCATGTAAAGCTGGTGTCAAGTTACGACGCATGCAATGTCATGGATTTTTCTTTCGTGCTCTGTAATGAACAACACTACCACAATCTAAGGCAACCGATTGTTTTTTGTTTATAGCTGGGGATTTAGCTTTTTATATTAAATATGAATATTTGTGTGTGTCTAGGCTTTCTAGAGTTCCATTCAATCTGATCCCAAAAGGCGACCGAGGATCACGGACCAAGATCAACAGTCTTTTGTGGTGGAGGGGAAAATGGAGCATTGTTCGATTTGTGAAAAATTGCACGGTGACATCTGCAGTAACTCGTGCAGCAGACTAACAAAGCACTGTCTGGAAATGTCACGTGATTGCAGCTGCCACCGAAATGAGCATCTGTCGGGTGTCGAGAAATGTTTGGTGCAGACAGACATAGGTGACTACGGAAGGAAACCACGCCTTTGAGACCACCTCAGCTATATGCTTCGATACCTGCTATTGATTGTCTTAAAGTCTAGAAGTGTTTAGTAAGCGAGTTTGGTTCGATGCTGACCTTTTCTTTTAGCATTTTTTTGTGTGTAAACATAGACATTTTGTAGTTTTTCTCGACACTTATATAGTCATCAATTCCGTGTTAATAACTATCAGTATCTTTTTCACGAAAAGAGTTAACATCAATGCTTTTTTAAATAGTTATTGTCTAACTTATATTTTCCGGCACTCATATGATTAATTATAAACAAGTTAGCGAAGTTTGTGATACATCATTTGATTAAAACCTTCGCCAGTGTATACCTTCGTTGAAAAGCTAGATGGTATTTAATGGTTACAAAAAGATGATACATGTGAAAAAACATTTGTTTATGTTCCGCCATTTTTTTATATTTTGTGTTACTTTAGTTAACATAAGTGTTTTTTGTTGCCTAGATTAAAACAAAAAATTAAAAGAAGTTTGTCATAAAATAAAACAGTTATGTTGAAATAAAAAAATGTCTAATGGGGACACGGCTGGTACTAGCCCTGAGAAATGTTGCGATTTTTCGAAAGAGGACCAGTCACTTATACTCGTGCAAATGTATCATCAAAATTGTTGATCCCACCGCGGCGAATGGCCTTACACGTAAAGAGTCAGCATTTTGAATCATACAAGAGGCAGGACTAATAACCAGTGACTTGCAGTAATGTCGGTACCTCAAAGCGCGGTTCAGATGTGACAGCAAATTGACACATCCTCATTTAAATATTCTGGCAGAAATTTTAATTGTCAGTTTTTGGAACCAGGAACTGAGTCCCTAATCGCTACTCATCTTGTTCATCCTTTTCTTCTTGTTCTTGAGGGCGGACGGGACACTAGTGATAAAATACTAAGACTTTGCCAATTTTAATCAGATCTAGAGAAAATTATATTGATTGTTATTTGGACTATGTGCATGGAATCCAATTGTTGATACGACCTCACGATTCCAAGATGGCGGCGATGATTACGCACGCACGTCGCAAATAGCGAGATCTTGCTCATGTAGTGTCTGGTATTCCAAAGTGCAATCATACTTGTTTGTAATTTTAAAGCTTTCACTTAACTTACAAACCTGGGATTAACTGAAAGTCTCTAGCTTTTACTTCTTAAGACAAATATCTATAACTCACGTTATTCTGTGATAACACAAAATACCTAATTTGTGGGTGCGAATGTGACTTTAATGTCTCTTCCGGATTAAATCTAAAATCCGGGGTTTCGTGTTAGTATCGGCCAAATTAATAGTTTTGTTTTATCACTGAAAAGTTAAAAAAATACTAAAATATTTATTAGTTTTGGTTTGGTAGAAGAGCAGACCCATGATAGCCCTACGAGTGAGACTAAACCTAACACAATGGTTGAATTTTGTAATGTCTTTGGATGCCACATACTGGATAAATTGGCCGTTTAACATCTGTTATGTTTCTATTGCCCTTTATGCCATCTGTCCTCAGGGGATTGTATTGCCTGTTAATGGCGGCTGGACCATCGGCATCTTTAAACTGGCCACTATAGAGACCACCGATTAAGAACATAGGGCTTGAGTGTGTTGGAATTAAATTAACCATTTCAAGGGGTCTTCATATAGGACTTACAATAGCGTGGTCTTTGTTTTGTATCTCTTTAACAAAATGGAGCGCAATCCAATTCAGTTATGTAACATTAGGTTATTCAGTTGACCGAGGCATTATGCTGTAAATAGATTAATAGGCTTTAGATTAATGGTAAGTTATTTTGTATTATTGCCTAAAGCCAGGATAATTGCTCTTTGGTTACCTGTGTGAATACGCGGCTTTCCCTGCGAGTATTGACGTACGATTTCACCCATAAACACTACTCTGTAAGAAATATTTTGCTTCTTATCTGAGATACATTTTTGGTCCAGAAACAATCTAATTTCAGTATTATGTTATCTTAGTTTTTCATATCAGGTTTTAAAAAAAGGCAAAAATAAAATATCGGAGAAACACCCTGAAGTTATATATAAAAAGCACATTCTATAACTCACCTGTTACGATCCATGAGATATACATTTTTTACTCATACAGTAATTGTATATTGTTTATCTCTTTCTCTCGGTATTTTTCATTTTTCATTTTTCATTTTATATTGTATTTTATGTTTCTAATTATTTGAACAAGGGAAAGAAAATAAATGCTACTTTCTCGCTGACATGCTTGCCGGTTTACTCCGTTGAATGTTCATTCTGTTGTTCTTCAATATCTATCCTCCACGGTTGAAAAGCTCTTGAAAATCAAACCCACACTATGTCGTCTATTTTAAAAACCTATATATATATTTGTATAAATGTAGAGAAAGAAAATGTTGCTTGCCTCCACCGGGATTCGAACTCGGGTCTGGTTAACTAGGCCGGCGCTTTAACCGACTGAGCTACATACATATATTTATGTATTTGACTTTCTGTACATTTAATAACATTTCTGTGCGTTTATTAAAATTTATGATATTTGCACCTATGATGCTTTAGAATGAATGGATTCAAATGGAGGTTTGATGATAAATCAAGACCTCTGTGTGTAAACATGCATTAACATTAGGTTTTGGAACATACCTGTGGTGATTTACACAAAGTAAACCCTTGTGACAGCCGTTAGCAAAATGCCGTGTGTAGAATCCTTAATTGTTAGATTGCACGTATTTGTGGGATCAACATTGTTCTACAGACGAGCCACCCAATGCAGTTACATAATATTACATTACTCTGGGTTTATTCAACGTTCTTTATAGAGAGTAATAGGCTTTCGATTAATAGGCTTTCGATTAACGGCAATTTATTTTGTATTATTGTAACAAAGCCAGGATAATTGACATTCTTTAACTGTACAAACTGACATTTTACTTAAAGCGCATAACCAGATTATGCTCCGATTGCACAACCCCACGCCATCACTTAGTTTGAAACGATATTAGAATCTATATGGAAACATCACCAGTTATTTCGAGCCAATCTATCGATCCTTTGACCAGCACAAAATTTGGTGTTGTATTTCCACGCTTGTGTTACGAATACAAGTTTATTTATATTCGAAAAAAAAAAAAGTGTAACAAATAATTATCGCAACAAAAAGCTTTAAAGCTTAAATATATAATGTAATTTGTGGAAATGGTTTATGTTTGTTTGATATGTGGCTTTGTACTTGAAGAAATAGAACACCTACCCTAATAAAATGCATGCCAGTTATTGTACTGTAACATACAATTTGTTCTGAATTAAAGTTGATATAAGTGTATGGTAGGCCTATATTGTGTTCTGTGATGACAATATATCGGTAGATTTTACTATTAACGCAGTGAGTAGTGGTCTATATTAGCTGTTTTAGTTCGAAAATACTGTTAACGATCACTTTCTAAACGACACAAACAATATTTCCGTGTTTTCTCTTATGTTGTTATACAAAACAAATAAATATTAAGATCATAGTTTGAAACAGGCCGTAGGCCTACACCTAACCATACTGACAGTATTCATATTTATAAAATATTTACTGTCTACCTAACCTATATACTTTCTATCTAACGTAAAGGTATTTGTTTGCTTTGTTCATAAAAAAAAGACATATCCTGGGATAACGACTTTCAAAAAATGCCATACTAGAAGAACATCATATTTATTCGTGTTGTTACCACAGAGATGATGATCCTAATAAAGAAAAATTGCGTAAATATAAAACTATCGATTAAACAGCCTTATCCGTGTTACGTCGTGTGACCATGTGCATTTATTTTGGCGAATGATAACCTGACAATGTAATTCAGCTAGAAGCTATTTACAGTCCACCTTTTCTAATACAATAAAGAAAAGGACCCAGTCCGAAAACTGTTGACAGCATTATCATGGTCAATTTATTTTCAAGTACATCAATTTAACACGTTAATCCTGTTGTGTAAATGTTTACGGCCCGTATAGAGAGAGACGAAAAATAGCAGGAGAGGCCAGCTGAAGTTGCGTGCTTTGTCCTGAAGTTAAAGGATGTCAATTTTGCTGTGTTCACCTCTTGTAACTGACATCGTGCCTGCAGGTGACGCGTGGCACGAGGCGAAATAGATAACTAGACTCACGCATCACTGCCTCGCTTATATAGATGTTGACGGGTGATAACAGACGATTGACTCAACCAATACGCTAAAGAATAGCCCGATGTCTATGAGAGGAAAATAAACCCTATAACTGCTTTGGAAAAGCAGACAAGACATAAAAATTGGAAAGGCAAGGGTGTCATTGAAACCAGTATTTAAGCATACGGTAGCATTACCAGTTCTGAAAAGCCCTTACAATAAAAAGAATCGAAGGGGTGAAAACCTTAGATTGTATGAACACCTACGCCTATTGAAGGGGTCTACAATTGTCCCATCCACTTTCGGGTTAAGATTACCAATAGATTGGCTACAGTTAAACTTTAAAGATCAATTATTCCTTAAGTCAATAAAATAGCAAATAAAGTTACGTATAGCTATGCTCATCTATCCCGCTTGCGTCCAGGAGGCCTATTTCTTCAGCCAAAAACAAAGATGTCTTTAACAATCTGCACAAGCGCTCTGAATTAGAATCTATTATTAATACAAATCTAAAAAAAAAATAATATAAAATATTCAGTTCTGATGCTTTCAATGGGTCGAATTTCCCATGACTCGCTTGGAAATGCTGGCGTGGGTTGTAAGCTGGGCTTGATGCACCTTTTGTGAAAATGTGCAGCCGCTTCAAAGCCACAAAGTGCAGCATTTTCTTAGGTGCAGATTTGAAAAGTAACAATTGAGAAAAAGGCTTTTTGTCAATGTTTGACAGTAGTCTAGTGCGATAGGACGCGTCTTCAAGACAAAGCATCCCAATTTCTCATATTTTCTGCCAGATTATACTTTCTTGTGATCATATTTAATATTGTATTTGTACGAGAAATCGTAAAGATCGCTTGTAGAGATTTTCATGAAGGTTAGTTGCAGTCTTGGTCGCGTGGCGGGTTTCCTCTTGGATTTGATAATAAAAACTTTAAAATCTCAAATTTCTACGAGGAACAAAGGCAGATTTGAAAAGCCTCCAAGCCGCTCGGTAATTATGAACAGTTTGAGAACAATCCAAGGGGGCAGGTGCGACCGTGAGGCCGGCTTTGTCCCTCAGTCCAGCTTTTCACAAGACCCAGTAGAAAACTTAGTGATATCACGCAGTGACGATTGTACTGAGACACTGAGTAAACGTTGACACGCGACTAAAGGCTGCACCGAGATCTTCGTCAAATTCTCGCAGCCAAACAGAACAAATATTTACCAGACTTAACCCTGGGATTAAGTGCCAATATACGAAATATTATCTGATCATATGAAGTGACTCTTTAATGTTCGCCTTTAAAAACAAACTAATAAGTCTTTTAAGATTTTGTTCTTGTTTAATGTTTTTAATTGCCCAAAACACGCCTTCATTTCTCTACACATCTGGTTCCCTTCAACTCTTTGTTATCCATACAGGGAGTTTTAAATTTCATTTCTAGCAGTCCCTGGTTTGGCTTTTATAAACGTCTTGCTGTTTAGATTTATGTTCATTTATACCCATAATGTTATTAATCTGTGTATGTGCATGTGGTGTATGATATTTAGGTATCCGACAATGAACGTGTTTTTAATCTCAAATTATCCGACAATCAACATGTATATAATCTTAAAGTATCCGACAATGAACGTGTGTATAATCTTAAAGTATCTGACAATGAACGTGTGTATAATATTTTAAGTATCCGACAATGAACGTGTTTTTAATCTCAAAGTATCCGACAATGAACGTGTGTATTATATTTAAGTATCCGACAATGATCGTGTGTATAATATTTTAAGTATCTGACAATGAATGTGTGTATAATCTTAAAGTATCCGACAATGAACGTATGTATAATCTTAAAGTATCCGACAATGAACGTGTGTATAATCT
>JAVFBZ010024562.1:0-11365 GCA_032466195.1 Katharina tunicata
AACCTGTTTGTTCACACTGTCCAATTAGTTGCATACAACCAGTTTCATGCAACTAATTGCATCGTGTGAACGGGCCTAAGTTCAGAAACTCGTCCACCTCAACACCTCAACGAAATTCATTAGGCCTTCTCTTTAATGATATTTTACAGATAACGCATTCGCTTGAACACCCTCTTTTTAATGCCTATTACTCCTGTGATTTTGAGTAGCCTACTATAAAAATGGAACAAGTCACCACGGTGCCAAGTGCCGTACAATCCTAAAAAAAGCGTTGGTCTCGTGGGGTTATTTCCTGAATTCATTAGGGTTTAACAAAGACTTAGAGGTTACAAAATCTAAAATAATAATCTGTGTGTTTGTGATAAAAGTATAACGCAAGAACCAACCCAAAGGATTACCTCCTTTAATCCATCTCCAAGATGCTCTACAGCCGAGATTAGTCAAGGTATATAGTGATAGAGGATAGCCAGCTTGGCGGACGGTCTCTGCTCCTGCCTTGGCCATGTGGCGGAAGCGTCAATGGCCTTCGTTCCTATTATGACACTGCAGAAAGACAACCTTCATTTCAACACGCAACAAAAGGATGAAGTCATTTGACGTCACGAATTTCTCCACGTTTCGAATAACGTCATGGTGGTACGAACTCGTCAGGTTGAAATTTTTCTATGAATACTAGGTAAAATGAGATGTTTTCAGCTTTTTACGTCGATATGAATAATAAAAGAATATTACACTTAGAAGTTTGAATACTATCATATTGCTTACTGACTGGATATAACCCAATTAATGCCTAGCGTCTCGTGATAAATACCCACCACTCACCCCAGCAATTTTAATGGTATTCAAACGTCACTGTGCTGTGTGCACATATTTGTCATGTAAGAGATAGCCAAATCCAATCTTATACTCCTATTTGAGTCACTTTAGAACCAAATAGTTTGTTCGATATGGCGGGTGGGCTGGTCGAAAGCTTCTTGTCCCCTGGTGCTGTCAAGGCTAAGAAGCATCAGGAAGACAATTTGTTGTGGTGTCATATTTTTGTTCTCTAAATATACTGTGGTGTCTTGTGTTTTACCAGCGTGGTTAGGGTTGTTTTATTCACCCATTGGGCTGGTATGCGGTTATATGAGTGAAAAGTACGGCGTTAAACCCCACTCAAACCAACAACCAATCTTTTCATATGCAACTAAATACAAGAAAGGCCTCTAAAGAAAAGGCCTTCATGAGGGTGTCGTATGACAGTATTGTCTTTTAGTTTCAACTCCTTACAATCAACTTTAATAATGTTAAGATTTCTATTCTCATTGTTATATTTTGACATGCTCATTTACACAATTTCTCCAAGAGGTTCATTTGTAAACGCGGTTTTCAACAGGACTTTTCTTTGAAAAGTTATGCATGAAACTAAAAGGGGACCCAGGGGTCAATTTCACAAAAATGTCGTACGACAAAAATATATCGAATGATAAAATTACGTCACGTTAAACTAAAGGCGTTAAATTATCGCACGATATTTTCATGTCGTACGGCATTTTGTGAAACTGTTCCTGGGTTTATCCAAAAATCTATATGATTCTTGTAAAGGTTTTCAAGATTAATAAGTTTTCTTTCAATTTGAGTCGAATGTCTAGTGCACAAAGAGGAAATAATCATTTCAATGAGTGTAACAGGGCAATGCACTTTTGCCAATTCTAGGAAAGGCCTTTAGATGTGCATGCATGTATATAAAAATATGATACACAAAGAAAGATAAAATGTCATTTTTTTTTATTAAAATATATATTTTGGAAATTGGTGTTAGACAATACGATTTTTGATCGTTTAAAACAGCAGATATGCAAATATTGTAAGTTTTTTATAAAGACGACAATCATCATGTTAAAGAATGTTAACCGAGAGAGAGATAAAGTAAGCACATGCAGAAAAGCAGTACAGTATCCGATTACCCGGATGTATAATGCATAGATTTAACGCCAAGCAATGTAACGTCTGTTATGGGCTATCACAAAGACCTCTTTCGAAAATTTTCATCCAGCAAATCAAACAGGACTTTCTATGAACGAATTAAATAGGTTGATTTAAGTAACATAAGCACTCAAAACTAGGGGTTTACAACAAATTCTGAATGCCTTGATTTTAACCAACTTTGAAGTTTGTGCATAAACTAAAACAATTACTTTGAAATGAAAATTATTAAGTTGGTTCAAGGCAAGTAATAGCCAGGAGAAATAATGCAATAATTCGAATTCAGCGTAAGGAAGGCTGGCCATTTTTCCTCGTATGCCTCAAGTATATCTTTTAATCTCGCCAAGTTTATAATACAGATGTTACATTTGAAAGCACATGTTGTCAAATGCTAACGCTAACCCTAACCCTAACACCTAACCCTAAGTCATTGTTACACACTGATTAATTTTTAACTTACCCTAACCCTAACCCTAAGTCATTTTTACAGATTGATTAATTTTTAGCTTTGAAAATGTTCAGTTGTTATTGTAACATCTATAAACAAGTCATTAAATCTCCGACAATACTACAAGAGTTGTCGCCCGTTGAACTGCAAGCAAACCATTCCATTGGCTGCCCAACCTCATTTCGTCATTTTTTCCAAATAAGGAGATATGCACGAATAACACAAACGATCATATGCTTGGTGTAGCGTCGGTACATCTTAGGGTGGCTCAGTTATAAAAAGCCGATCGACACATCCACATAATAATATTCTGACAGAATATTCAGTTTTTAGTTTTTTAGTTATTATAAAACTCTCCTTTAACCTACAAATTTGATGTTGGAATTATTGGAAAGCCTCTTGTATTTCTTGAGAAAAAATATGAATTTTTCATGAGATTCTGTAATAGTGAAAAATTCATAACTTTTGAGTGCGTATGTTACTTTAAGTAAAGATATACCTCAGCAAGATTCTAATTATTTTTTTCGGCTAAAAGTGTTCGGGAGTTTTGAGACTTTGGTCCAGACGACACATTCACAGAATCTCCTGTTTAATTGACTCCGATTTATTTTGCGGGCAAGCCTTCGGATCATTTAACCATGCATGGTTAACAGGTTTTGTAGATTCTTCTTTCTGAAGTTCCTCCAATGCTCCATTTCAGACTGCCAGGGCTCCATGTTTTCTTGTCGCTCCATCTGATACTAAATCTAAACTTCCACGGCTGCAAACAAAACAAATCAACAGAATTTTGTGAAACATTCTTCCCATCACTCATTTACGGTGCGAAATAAATAAAATAAATAAATAATGGGCCATGCACATTCAAAATATGACCCGAGCCGATTATCATTGAGTTGTTAGTGCCTTATCATGCTGACCCTTTTTTGAGATTAAGGTATGTCTTAACGCCTGCTAATGTCGCAGTTGCGATATTAACAGTTACGCCGATTGTTTACGTGCCTGTTCATGTCGCAATTGGGGCTTTCTCATGCCGGGGCTTTCTATTGAATTTGCGGCATTCACAGGCAATTGCGACATTAGCTGCTCTTTTGTATCTTTTGGAAAGAGGCCAGGTATAGTTTTTTTTTTTTTAATTATTATTGAAATGTTATTTGGTCAGAAACAGAAAATGAAACATTTACAATTATAAATCAGTATATAGTTCACACACAGTTTGAACAAATTAGACTAAACAGTACTCAAATGAAACAAAATGTAGTAATGCATAGTTACATAAAACCCTATTGACCTGTACAAATAGTCTAATGTGATATATAGAGGGTATAACATGTGAAAATTAGGAAAGAAGATGTAACGAAGATCAGAATTTGTCAAAGGTCCTCCATTCTCCAATTTTGTAACGGATACATCTGTCTAAGTAGTACATATATCATTGCGGTATCATTTATGTCTCATAATCAATACTAATTGGGAATTAACTTTCATTTTATATATAAAAAAAACGTTGAACATACAATAAGATAGTCTAAGACTATCACGATTTTCTGGCAAAACCAGAATAACTTTATCAGCACTTGTGACGGTTTAATCGCTATTTTCTTGCTTACTTTATCAGGTTAAGAATCCCATAGAAAATTCTAAATCTAAAAAGCAGTTTTTGGAGGGTATTCACATAATCTGTACTGGGGTAAGGAAGTGCAGAGAAAAGGTGACTAAGTTTGAATAATACAAGACTATTAATAATTACTATTCTACCAAGTGGGGTCATATTTCTTTGAGACCACAATCTAAGTTGGCTTTCTATCTCTTTTAACTTATCTTAGTAGTTACGCTCGACCATTTCAGCGAGATTTAGAGTAAACGTGAGTCGAAGTGTTTTGAAATCCGATTGATTCCAATCTAACTGGTGCTTTGTTTTAAACACTTTATTAGAGTACCTTCTCGCACCAATCCATATCATTCTAGATTTGTCTGCATTCATGTTTAATCCCAAGAATGTATAAAACAAATCAAGGTAATGTATAGTATTTATGGTTCGCTGTTTTTGAATCAATTCTTTTTGTGACAATGCTTTTTTGGATGACACATTCTTATACAGAACAAATTCTCATTTTTAAAAATGCAAGCCCACGAAAATGCGAAACCACGACCTCCAGAAGGCAAGCCAAGTAGTGTAGGTAACCTGCGTTTGCTGATGGCTATTTAGGGAATAAAGCTATCTTGAGGATTATGGGGCTCGAATTTCGCATTTTCTAAACTAGATTAGAATCTGTTCTACCCGAGAGATTATAATCCCCCAAAGCGAAAACATTGATATAACTACTTCTTTTAGGGACTTATAGCTTTCGTTAAGACACTTAAAATTACTTTAGAATTTATGGATGACAACTTCTGGTGCAACGTTTCGATCTAGACGCCAAAGCCGTTTTCAATCAATAAGTACTGTGGACTTATTTTATACTAATTCTGAATTGCTCAGGACACCATCCCGTTAATGATTCGCCTCAAGGCGACCAACCATCTTAAATAGCCAAAAGTTCCACTGAACTTTGACACAGCACACAGAAAGTGCGTCTCCGAAGAATGTATTTTGACTGAATATTTCGGCTTTATTATGCCGTCACCACTGTCACTAATGACTTTGGAAAGGTAAAAACGAATTATTCAGTCTTAATTAATTGTCTTCCTCGGAGTAAATACTATTTGTGTAACATCAAATGCCTAGATCTATACTTACTGGCCACAGTTTGATTTTGATCCTAGTTCGTAGTTGATACCAGAAATAGATGGAGATATTGTTTCTGTCGTATCCGTGAGACAGATTGACACATGTCTTGAGATTATCAACATTCACCCTTGCCTCTCCCTTCACATAATAATTGAAGTTGACAGAAAGGTCCACACCACCTCGTATGATAGCCTGAAACATGAGACCAAGAAGCAAAACGTGACCGAATTCAATTTCGCAGGATGCACATTCATTATTTCTAATATGAGTAGTCATTTGTAAATAAAATACACGGAACCAGGGAACTGTTTTAAAAACTCTGGACAAATTGGCGCGTTGGCAGTTACTATGACGCCCAGTGTTGACAACAACTGCGTGAGCTGAGCGCCACAAAGCCTGTCAATCTCTAGCAGACTTACCGTTCCTTCAAGTCTCCTTTGCCTCTGTCAACATCTCAAACTTTTACAAGAATTTTAACAATAAACAAATTTTTTTTCAAAACATTCAGTCACTCTTCCTGGATAATCAAATTGTTCCTAAAAAAATTCTGCTTTAATTATGCAATATTCGGGTTTAAAATTAAATTCTTAATGGGCAGTTTATTCCTTAGCCTTCTCTTATAATTGGTAGTACCAAGGCTCAAAAGGTAATTTAGTTCAAATAGAAATTCCCTACTAAACCAATGGATTTATAGAAATCTTGACGCGTCATCCATGTTCGGGTCTAATTTTAAGGTGCTCACAGTGTAAGATAGATTAAGGAGCGACTACTCTGGTAGAGATTTAATGTCTTTCAGACTCCCAAAGCCTTTCCAAATATTCGCCCACGAAGTAACTATGACACCCCAGGGGGCTGTTTCACAATGGCCTCGCGACGTTGCGAACTCGCAGTTGATATAACTACACATGGTCTGGGGGTCACTGTTATTGTCTGTGGGTAAATTTTCGAGGCTCTGTGAAACTGCAAGTTGTGGGAAATGGTAACAAGGTGTTTACCTACCCCGGTTAGCATTCTTGGGTGTTTGTGTTTTTGATGTTTTGAACTTACCAAACTAAGAGATACTCCAGCGGAGGCCGAGGGGAGTGCGGTAGGGATGAGCTGGAGACAAAGACTATTCGAGAAACAGGGATTGAGTCGAATATTTATTCGTAATCTTGCAGTGTGGATCAGGTCGAAATTAATCGAGGTGATAAAGAGAGGTATTCGAAACAGTGGGATGCGCAGAGAGTTTGAATAGTATTTGGTAAATGAGTAGGAGGGAGTGGAAAATGATCTGCTCAGTAATGTTTTCCCGCCAACTCGAACGTACACTCTCCCTGATCTATACAGGCCATTGGTGATGAAGTAGGAATATATATTAGCCAAGTCGATGCTTTTGCCTAATATCTTCCCCTTTGCTACAAACTTTCCAAATACCTTGCTTCGTACAGTGGAACTAGGACTTTTGTAACCGACAAAGTATCCCGCAAAGAAATCAGCTCTTGCCTTGGATCCCCCGATCCTGAAATGCCCCAGGCAATGGCGACGTCTGTTGTATGTTCGCGTGTCGTAAATAAAGGCATCGCGGGACTGAATATCAGAATATCTGCCCGAAAAATCACTCCATGTATAACGTGAATAATGCTCTACGCCTCTCTTCTGTCTAGAAGAATCATCCAGAGAACTCGATGGTGGTTGCAGCAAAGCATCAACGATCTCATGCGTGTCAGGGGACTTTTTGGCCTTGAAATATGAAATGGAAACTTTACGCAAACATTCCAGGTGTGACGAATTTGTTAGGCTTTCAATCAGAAAGCTGTCGACTTGGTTCAGGCCCTCCAATGGCCAATCATGTGACTGGGAAGGCTCGGAATCGTCAATGCTCTCTTTTAGAATCTCTACCAGGTCTGAGGTGACGTCACAATCAAATCTCAGAAGCGTGTCAAACAGCAGCTCTTCCACTCCAGGGTGACTCAGAAGCCCTCTTACAGCGTGAACGACGGCAAGACGGACATTCTTACTTTGACCACAGGTACTGGCGACACGAAAAACTTGCTGCAGGAGTCGCTGGTCAGCCATGTTACCTACTGCCTCCAAGGCGTTGATGATACGAGTTTCTTCTGGGCAGTTTTCGTGAGGTAAAGTCTCTAACTCAGCCAGGATGATTCTTACGACTATCAGCTTAGTATCTCCAGAGACCGATGTCTGACCGGCTAGTGCTCCTAAGGCTAGTAACAATGCCTGGCTCTTATCTGGATCATCATGTGGAAGTTCATAGAGTCCAATGACAGAGGTAACGAAGTCATTGGAGGGGTTGACCAAAAACGACACAATATCAATCAGTTTCATTTCCTGCTCTTTTGATAAAGGACTATCTGTCGTCATTAAGTAGCCAAACACCTGGAAACAATCGCTTTTTTGTTCTTATTGTGGCCATTTGCAAAGACATTTAAGTTAAGAACACTATAAATACATAATTGCAGAAGGCTTTCAACTTTTATCAATGAAAACTTATAATTCTGTTCAAAATTTTCAGAAAATATTATAATGTTTTGAAGAGAAAACAAACATACCAATTTACGTTTGAGTTTTGGGACGATGAGTATTTTTTTCATTCAAAATTCAAAACTCGTTAAATATCTATCAGTTGTGATTAGCGGACTAATGTGTATGGGGAATTTTCTACCAATTTTACGATCAAATTGCCCAAAAAATCCCTCTTACAAAGACCAAGAAAGCTGTTAACTTATGTGTTCAACTGTTTATGTTGTAATTACCTGCTCAGTCAGTAAACCTCCGCCCAAACTGTAGAGTGACAAAAGCTCACCACATATGTCCCACGACGAAGAACACTCACTTACAACCTGTTTAGAAAAAAAAAGTTTCCTTTTATTTCCTGTCTTGCATTTAAAAAATACAGAAAATTAGCAACCAAAATATAATAGATGCATTTACATTGATTTGAATTATCAAAAAACTTTTCCATACACCTCCATTCTAAAATGGACTCGATCATGCAGTACAACGTGAAACACTAATAATAATTTAATTGAATAAATCCATTCTAAGATGTATCTGCAACTGAAATCTTGACATTTTTAAGAAACTTTCAGAGTGACAACATCCAGAAAAGATGATCATTATATTGTCACATAAACAGGTTGTCAAATCCAAAAATTGAACATATACAATTTACTGAATCCTTTAAATTTAACGAGGATAGCTCTGGGCAGAGGGAGCTCCAATTACATGTCATTTTATAACATATTTACAAAAGTCAATTTGTTTTCTGCCCAAAAGCCATATAAACCGTACCTGTTCACTTAAGTAATGTATAACTTTGCAACACTTGTTATATTTGATTCGCTGTTTTATAGGTTATTTCGCTCATATGACGACGTACAGGTACTAGCCCAATGTTTGAAAGAAACGACCCTAAACGGCACTGGCAACGCACAAGACACCACAAGAAAATAACAAGACAAATAACAGGACACCACCAAAAATCTATGTTTTTTCCTGATGCTCCTTAGGTCAGAGTTAGGACACGGGAAGCTCCCACCCAACCACTCGTCCATTCCAAGAGAAAATCAGTCGGTATAACAGCTTACCCCGTATGTTTCTTGAATCAGTTGGTCCACCAATGGCGGCTCTGTTCTTTCAAATCTGTTCCTTATTCTATCAGAACCCAGTTCTGATTCAAGAATAATGATTTGTTTGATAGGCTTTACTGCAACATAATTCACAAGGGGAATAAATCAACAGTTAACTATACCATGGATAAAATATAAGGTAATATTCATTTCAACGAATCTTTTAAAGGCCTCAAACTCGTTCGTTCTTTGAGGATGTCGGTTTATTCGAAATTTTATGTTTATAACTGTCACGTATCCACCGAAGAATAACCGCTCTGCCACCAATCAACAGCAATTTTTTCAAGAAAAGACTGAACGCTTGGATACACGAATGGTATGCATTTCGTTACTCTTTACATCAGTCTAAATGTGGATATAGGCTTTTAAATGAAAGGCCTAGACTATGTAACATATCAAGAGATGACATTGGGCTCTGTTTGTTGAGCGTGGTAAAGAAATAATTGGTTGTAAATTTTGATGATTTTTCAACATTTGTCGAAAGATAGATTTTTGGTATATTCCACACGATTATATAGATTCTGCGTGTCTGTTTCACAATTATTTGTCACTGTTGGTCGGATTGCGTTCTATTGCACAAATGTCAAGTGTGTTTGTTGGCTTTTTATTTAGACCACAGTTAGCTTATAATGAAAACGCAACGAGAAATCAAATAATTTTTTAAAAAATATATAGGAAAATCTGTGTCAACATCTTAAAAGTAAATATTGAACTGTGATTCAATTTAATTTAAAAATACATTGACATTAAGAAATATTTTTATTAAGATAATAAATTTAAAAAATGTAAGTGCTGGGAATATAAATAGGTTAATACATCAAGTATTTGACTATTGCTAACATTTGACGTTAAGCTGTGTCTATTATAGTGACATTTATACATACTACAATAAAGCAATACTTACAGAAAGAGTCGTCTTTGGATGAAATGAAGTTGTTCAAAATCGACGACATTGTCAGTTGACGAAGATGTCCGTACAGCATTTCAAGCTGGTTGTATCGAGAGTCTGCAAGTGGAAAATAAAATAAAACTGTTCATCTCTAGATAAGTAGATCTCAGTTTATAAAAAATAACTAGTTTAATGATACTAACGCAAATATACAACGTTGACCTGCTTCAAGACAACCAGAACTTCATCTTTGTTACTTTATGTATGCCATTTGATTGGTGTTTAACGCGGCAATCAAAAGACCTGGCATTTCAGGTGTTCATTTTGGATAAAAGGAACCCTAATAAAAGGGTTACTCACGGCAAGATTGTCCCATTTTCGCAAGGTCAACGACTTGCACCGTCTTGAACTAATTGAACAATGTCGGAACTTGACGAGGCTGCTTTGGGATCTTTTCATCTCCGGAATCTACACCTCGGATGTAAATCGTGGAATACTGATCAAAACGTGTAATGGATGCCGGATACTTTGTGCGCTTGAGAGAAACCGAACCGAAGAACTTCGCGGATTCATGCAAAAAAACCTAGATGAATCCAAACTCTTTTTGTAACTTAAATCACACTTAAATAGAACGCTGTTCTTTTTTTCAACTTAAACCGGTTATAAAAAGGCCTACATGAGTTAATTCACTTTCCCAAAATGACCGGCTCTACAGCCGAGGTTATGACCAGTACGGAAATGGCCGAAGATTGCCGACATGTAAATGAACCGCCTTGTGTTCTTATTACTACGCCCATTAGTGTACCGTTACTACTTTTAACTTACCTGGTTTCGCAGCACCTTCTACATTTCTAAATGAAAGTAACATTACCATCAATGTTTTCTTCCGTTTCTATGACGATTGAATCTTCCAGAAATTGTACTGTTTTATACTCTGCCATTCTTTTTTGACGATGAGCAGATCTTTTCCGCTTCAATGACAGGTCCAGGTTATAACTGGACTCGGTGTTGAGGACATCCCCCACATCAATACCGGTGACGATATCTCCTGGCCTCTCATCCACATCCTCGTCCTGTTACAAGATTAAAGCTACACTCTTATCATTTCTCTGACATGTTAAATAATATTCTCAGCGCAAAGCCCCAAGGAACATACATATAACGGTATTCTTCTAAGTGACCCTTATGGTCAATTTCGCGATTTGATTGGCCAGTTAACAAAAAGCTGCTGGAGAAAACAAATTCTCACACAACACGCTCGATAATTCCAATCAAGAGGCTTTTTTGGTCGTTACATCAAAAGTGATATTATTCAACAGCTTTCACCAATTGGTCAAATAACAGGTCATGTGATCTTTGACCGCGAAAGGCACAATGGCGACATTCGTCTGTTCTATAACAAAGAACATTACTTTGACCAAATTACCTCAGCGAATTATGACTTTCTAGTTTAAGCGGCATTTAGAAGCTGGGTACATAACAAAAACACGACGACAGATGAAAAATCCATATCATCATGTTTTTGTTAAATTATGACTTACCTCTTTGGAAGCCTCGCTAATCATCTTTCCTCTAGAAGATATGATTTCTCCCTGCTGAACTCTCGTTTCACCTTCCAGTTGAATATCAGCTGGCTTGTCGGATTTGGAAGAGTCAGCGTCATCCTTTGAATTAAACTGCTTCTTGATGACAACACCGTCACT
>JAVFBZ010024573.1:0-11365 GCA_032466195.1 Katharina tunicata
TTGCAAGTCTCTTAATACAGGAATATCAAAACCTTGTACCTAAAATGATGAAGCCTCTTTCACAGAGACCTACATGTGTATCATAGCGTACAAGGTCAAGGACCTCTTGGTTAATTAAGACGAAACTCCCTCCTGTATCCGATAACCCTTAACTTCCCTGATCTTTATTTGGTAGACTCAAGGGTTTACTACTATTAAACTCTAAACGATACATTTTTCAGGTTGTGCTTATTATTGCCCATACCTAATATATATGTGTGTTACATATTCGCCAAATATTTATCTTCACAATATACATGTTACATCTATTGCCTTTTCTCAAGATGCGCCTATAGGTTATCCAAAACAACTCGAGATTCAGGTACATGTATATCTAGAAACTTGTCTCAGAGAATTGATCTAGAACATGAGATTACATTGTATTTCTCGGCTTTAATTAGCCGCTATCCCTGTGCCAGTGTGTTTACTCGTTATAAAAATATATATAATGTATATTCTCCTTTAATTAAAGATGTAAACCTGCACATGTCTTCACAGAATAATAATAAACATGTGTACATACACTATATAGGCCTAATTATGATGAAATCTTCACCAAGTGCCCACTTGTAAGTCCTAACTAATATTCAATTTTATTCTTCTTCAGACATAATAAGAGAAGATGAAGTTAAAAGCAGAAGTGATAAATATGACTTGTCCATCAAATTTGTTTGAAGGCTGTAAGATTGTGTTTGAATTTGCATCAGGAGTCAAGTTCAAACAGAAGCAGGAGTTGATGAAGACAGTCACAGATAATGGTGGTATCATCTCGTATATTCTTACAAAACAGGTACATTTGTAGTGTGCTAGACTGAGAGGCTAGGTGGAAGCCTCCTGTGCCCTGGTGCTCTCTGAGCTACACATACATGTAAGGGGCATCAGGAAGCCAATTTGTTTGTGATGCCTTGTTTTTTTTGTCATGTGTTGTCTTTAGTGTTGCCAGTTTCACTTACATGTATGTTGGTTTCTTTGACAAATTGGGCTTGTGTGCCGTCACTTTAAAAGTGAATTAACCTTAAATATGATGTAAAACCTCAATCAATCAAACAAACAAACGTTTGAATTGTTCTTGTTAACATGACATTAGAATTCATATTATTTGTCATCTCCTACATGTAGCTAGTCACAACATTGCATGGGGGTGAGGCGGGATCTCCTGTGCCCTGGTTTAGTCAAGGTTAGTTAGGGGCATCAGGAATCCAATTTGTTGTGATGTCCTGTAAACGTCCTGTGCTGTATTGTGTGTTACCAGTATACTTTTCCTTCATGCAGTGCATGGGCTGGCATATGCCATGAGATTACATGTACTCTACCTTGAAAAATTTATCTGGTGCTGATGGCCCCAGGGAGTAGCTTGTATAGGTCCAGGGTGACAGTAGGGTGCAGGATGCTTTATTATACATTTGTTTTGTTTTCCACCATGCCTGGTCAGCTGGTTGTGCATGATAATTAATTTATAATATAAGTTGAAGTAAAATAATAAAACCAAGACAATGAAAGGGTTTTCAGCCCACAGCAGCCATTTCACTTTAATGTCTTAAACATTTTCATGTTTTTTTCAAAGTTATAAGCCCTCTGGCTAAGAGCAGTATTTTCCAGATCATATTCACGCTGTCATACATGTACTTAGCACTGGGAGAACATTATCTTTCCAACAGCAGAAACACTAAAATGACTACACATTTTATTATTGTGTCAAGAGTCTGCGATTGTTGTACTTGGCGATAACAGTGCCATCATATAAGTGAAATACCCTTGAGCAAGGCGTTATACACCAATCAATCAATCTCATGTAAGGTTATAAAAAAGGGGTAAATGTCTATATTGTTTATATATTGTTTATATTAATTATGTAAAACTATATTCAAATTGGCTTATAAACTGAATTTATGTTGATTACAAACCAGAAATTGTCATTCATTAAGCCTAGGGTTAAATACATGTATATTTGTTTCAACTTCTATTTGCCTTTAAGAATAGAAACACCTATACATTAATAATGTTATTGTTGTTTTGTTATCACAGTGTTCTTATCTGATAGTCAGCAACAAAGAGAAGTCAGACTCTTACAGATGTCAAAGAGCCAGAAAATATCAAGTTCCTGTTGTTACAGTAGACTTCTTACATGAGTCTGTGAAAGCTGACAGGATTCTTGATGTATCCAGGTTCTATGCTTCCAAGGATGACGCTAAGCTGGAAAATGAAACAGGTGGGCCAAATCTTAGTATAAAATCTGATGAGGGTATAGCCCAGCGACTTGGCTGGCTGCACATTGGATTTCCGCACGTCATTCAATGTGCCAATAGTTGTCGTGTACAAGAAAATGAAGTTTCTAGGGAGATTACAGCTTTGCTTTGGTGGTTCACACTCAATCTTCTGATGGAATTGGTGTCATCAAATTGCTATTTCCAAAGCACTTTACAGTAAGCACGGAAGCTAACTTCCCTCATCAGACACGGATTGACTGCACACAATGTGCAGACGAGAGGCGGATGAGACGCATCTTGTTCCAACACAAGACGCACATCGCCCACGACTTGTAAATGATCGCCGTCTGATTGCAGCCTTCACAAAATCAATTTATTTGCTGCTTTTTGACAATTATATTACTGATCTCGGCAAACGCTATCTATTTCGCCATAATGTCTTGGCAGTTATTGGTGTACACGAAAACATGAACCATGTAGAGATCTGGCCCTCTATTTTAAATACGTGAAAGTTATTTTAGGACCTGTGATAGCCAAAATACGGCCGCTCATCAGTAAATATTGGCCACAAATAATATGTTATAATAAAGGTTGTAATATTGTTTGGATATTATTAATGAAAAAAACCCGTTAAATCCATGTGTCGTGTTTACAGCTGTAGTTCGATACTTGGTAGTCGCTTAAGCCTGGCCACATCCGGGTCATCCGATTTTGTTTTCACAGTAAATCATAACAAATTAAATTAGGTTAGTTTTTCGTAAAAGAAATAAAATAATGAGTGTGGAGGAAAAGGATGTCTTAAAACAGGACACTCGATCCGTGTCCAGTTGAAAGAATACGCGACTCGATTGGAAACGAGACGCACATCGCTCGAGGATCACCCGAGGATCGCTTGAGGATTGTTGGCTTACAATGTGCCCCCGATGTGTGTCTCAGACACGGATTCGTATCGGACTAGTCGTGACTTGAGGGAAGTTACCTTCTTTGCGTACTGTGACTGATCAACAAAATTATAAAATCATCTGTCCATCCCACTTTATACTGCTGTATAATACAAATGATCTATCAAAAACTCATTTTCCTGAAAGTTTCTTTCCTAGAACTTTGTTTTTTTCCAGCCATTGTTATACAATGTAGCCAGAAGTGCCCCCTAGTAAACAATCAAATGAATGAACATTTTATTAATGGTAATTAGTAAAAAGCTACAAATACCTAACGGATTGCAACTTTAACATGAAGTGTTATTAACGTACTGCTTAGATCTATGACCGTTCTCAATCAAAATAGCCTAAATCCTCCTCAAATTCAACCTCTAAGGGAACAAACTTTAAGTAATTTATGGAATGTTTAACTGTGAATTTGGAACTAAAACTTACATTTTCTGGTAATTTAAAGTCTGAAGTTCATCAAAATTTCGAATTTGCATGTCTACACTTCTTACCCTTCGTCGTAAAAGGGCGTTGAATTTGTCGTGCATTTAGGGTAGTCTAAAATAATCAAAAAAGATATTGACAAAAAATAAACGATATTGAATGTCATGATGTGATAAATAACCCAAAATAAACGATTTACCTAGTTGTTTTGAGCACCAGGACACATTAAAAAAATACATTTTATATATTAAACTTTTAACATTTCAAATAAAAAAAAAGATTTATTCAATATTGTATTCCTTCGAATTGTTAAAGCATTGTAACTAACAAAACGTGTTTGATAGATTGGATGGAATTTTTATTGGAGTTGCTATTTTGATATGGTTTGGATGTTTGAACATCTTTTCTGGGTTGGTGGCCCTGATGCTCTCTGACCTAACGGGCAGAGTATGCTGATTTGCTATGGTGTCCTGTTTTGTTAACGTTATGTTAACGTTTTTGTCCTGTTTTGCATGTTACCAGTGTCGTTTACAGTGGGTTCCTTCACCGATTGTAATGGCACCCCATCATACAAGTGAAATAACCTAGAGTGTGGCGTAAAACCAATCAAACAAACAAACAGTACACTTTGTCATGTATTATTAACGGAATGCCAAGTTCGGGATGCTGTTGGTGTTCTATGAATTCCTTGATACATTTCTCAACTTTTTAAAAATGATCATTTATACCCTTAAATTGTAGGGGAATCCCTGTATGACGAGCCCTTTTTGCCCTTGGTAAAGACTCTACCTAAAGAAGATGTTGCTACTACAGTTTGGCGACCTAATGATAACAACCTACCCTATTACAATGAAGACTCATTTGAGCTGGCGAAATATGCTGTATATCATGTAGGTATTATTATAATTGGCAAACAAGTTATTGATTACTGCTAATCAATCGCCAGAAACTCGTTCAATTGATGATTTAAGATATGCTAAGCTGAAATGGTATAACACTTTTGTAAAAGGCGATGGCACAACATGACACAATATCCATACATAGGATGAATAGTCTTTTTAATTCAATATAGAACTTAACTAAAGATAACAAAGAAAACAGTGACTGACCAGATACGCTGTATGGTCGTCTGAATAACAACCAACAATCTCCTGCTGTACAACCATCGAGTTTTCAGTTCACTTATTAATCAGTTCAGTCAACAGTATAGCCAGCTCACAATGACCTTTCACATGATTTCTATACAGCAAAATCACCGCACTGTTTCTGGTTTAGTTTCCGATACAAAAAGACGGATAACTCTCTGTGTTTAACCCATTTGTGATAGGTCGAACAAGAGTTGTTCCCCCTCAATGAACTAATAAATTGATATGTAATATACTAGCTTACACTTTGTTTTGTTGTTAATGGTGTCCTTCACTCTCCGGATTAACAGCATGGTCATTAGTGAAACCTCTATATAGTAAAATATACAGAGTAAAATTACAATTCATCACTCTAAATTTAAGTTTTACTAGCAATAAAGAAATGTAAGCCCTATCAAGGGTGGTTGTACAGGAGCTTCCTGTTCCCTGGGGCTGTCTGACCTAAGGACATGAAGGAGCATCAGGATGCCAAGTTGTTGTGGTGTCCTTTTTTGTCCTGCAAATGTCCTGTTGTTTGCTCTAGTCGCTGGCCTCGTGTAGGGTTGTTCCATCACCAATTGAGCTGGCACAGTGTCATATTAGTACAGCCTAAATTCATAACCAAACAAATACCAGTACACAAACAAATAAAGATAATCTCTATTCATTCTTGATTGCTTACAACTGTAAATTTTGAAGATAAATTTGGTTTATCACTTTTCAGAAAAACGGGAACGAATTCCATTTGATAGAGATCCATGTGAACAAAGTAACCTCTGGTTCAAAGAATTATAAGTTTAGAATTTACCATCAGACTTATGGAAAGGTGTGTTACATTGTATTTGTTATAAATAAATAAAAAAACACGGATAAAGTCAATTTTGGATACTAGACAGTAAGTTGACAAAATGTAAATTTTGTTTCAACTGTTTATGATTTTATGTAAACAATGGTTTCCTACCATCAGACTCAGGTGTTTTAGGAATATATATCGCTTTAAGCATCCTCGTTGGTTTATTGTAAGTATTCAACCAATTTCATATAAGTAATTTACCAATGAAAACCATAATCAAACAAACATTCCATTGCCCTTTTAGTGGACAGACATGCTTGGATATGAGTATTCATCAAAGAATTTGAAATGTTCAGAACGAAAAAATATGTTTATCACGAAAATCACAAAACTCCAGCTCAACCAGTCATTTACCCGTTTGTTTATTATCATAGGGATCTGGTGAGATTGAGTATCAGTTTGCTCATCACGCTGAGGATGCCTTGTCTTTGTTCTCAAAGATTCTGGCTGAAGCTAGATCAAAGTCCTTTGAGAAAGTTGATTCAAAGAGCTCCATTCCATTCGAGGCCATGGGAACACGCCAGTTTAGACAGGTATACTTATGCATGCTTAGACTTACGCACTTACTCATGTATGTTTTCAAATATATTTATCTTCCATTGTCTTTTTTCTTCTGGTGAATAAAGTTCAATTCAATTCAATGTACATGTTGATGATTTATCGGTTTTAATTAGACGATATTTCTGGGCCAGTGTGATTACTCTTGACAAAAATATATATATTCAACCAATATGAAAAATCAGTCATTTCTTAAGTCTAACAAGTGCTAGCTTTCAAATAAAAGTGTTTATTGTCCATTGGAGATGGGTGGCGGTTGATTGGTTGGAAATTACTGGACGCGCTCTGTGACCTGAGAGGTACACACAGATTAATGTTTGCAGTGCTGTGAACTGTAAATTTGCATATTTTGTTGTTTGGTGACATGTTTTGATTATTTGCTGTTCTTTGTCTGAACATTACTGTTAATTGTTTGAGAATTTTAAAGATTCTTCTTATAAATATAGCCCCCTTCACTGTATCCGGAATAGGTTCGATCCCACCTGTGGATCTTAGGTATCAAGGGGAAGTTTTATGGTGGCTGCAGAGTTTGCGGGGTGGTTTTTACGAGGTATACCATACCAAGCTAACACAAAATAATAACATATAGGTGAAATACTCTTCAGTACGACGTTAAACACCAATCAAACAAACAAACAATCTTATAAATGTACAGTATTTTATGCCACAAAACCATACATTTGGCATACCATTTAATCTCCTGCTTTTAATTTATTCAAGCTACATGTAGTTTCTGGGGTATTTTGTGATTGATTTGACCAAATTAAAAAAATATGGGGTTTATTTTGGGATTGGCAAACTGTTTTTTTCAACGTTTTCGTGTTTTCTGTGATTAGTATATTCCTGTAATCCAGTTTCTGGCATATACATATACATGTATTTTGGAATTGGTATTTCCAGTCAGATTTGTGCTATATTTTGTACCCTAAATCCTCAACTTACAAATTGGACCTCTAAGGGCACAAACTTTATGTAATTTATTGAATGTTTAAGTGTGAATTTGGAACTGAAACTTACATTTTCTTGTAACTTAAAGTCTGGCCATCATAATAATTTCAAAATTGCATGTCTACACTTCTTACCCTTTGCATAAAATGTAGTTTTATAAGCTGTACATGGGTTTGAATTTGTTGAGCATTTAGGGTAATTGATAATTTGATATACTCAGATATAACTCTATTTTCACTGTAGTCATTTTGTTTTTAGGTTTACCGCAGGAAGTCCCAGAGAAGTAACCCTGGTAGCGAAGTGAACTCCCTTGTTTCTATGATATGGAAAGAAGCCGTTGGGGAACTGAATCAGATTATTTCCGTGCCAGTGAAACAAATACAGATTGAACAGGTAGGAATATTGGCTATCCTAAATCCCATATGATCGTTTGTGTTATCCATGCAAAGCTCCTTATTTGGAAAAATGACAAAATGAGGTTGGACAGCCATTGGAATGGTTTGCTTACAGTTCAACAAACGACAACTATTGTAGTTTTGTTGGTGATTTAATGACTTGTTTATAGATGTTACACCGACAACTGAAAAAATTAATCAATCTGTAAATAGGACTTAAGGTTATAGGTGCTAGGGTTAGAGTAAGTTAAAAATTAATCAATCCGTAAAAAGGACTTAGGGTTAAGGCGTTAGGGTTAGGGTTAGCATTTGACAACATGTACTTTCAATTGTAACATCTGGCCGGACAGCTTCGGCTATTTCCGGTAGATTTTCCATATCTGCATAAATTTTTTTCCAAATAAGGAGATATGCACAGATAACACAAACACACCTCTGATCCTCAGCAAATTCCACCCCTGGCCACTTTACAAACTATGTTTTTAGCAAAGGCTAGGAAGTTCAGAAACAGACTTGAAAATACAGAAAAATATCAGTTTTAGTTTCAAGCCCACGTTTGTAAATTCAATAATTTACTTTAAACTTGTGGCCTTTAGGTCGAGTTTGTTGATGATTTAGGGTTATTATGCAGTTTGTCACTGTATAAGTGAACAAACATTAAGCATTTTTTAAAACCACAATATATGCACTTACAAACAATTTTAAACTTTTGTGCATTCATGTAGCTTATGTAGCCTGGGACCCTTTAGGGAAATTGATCCTGTAAGTAGATCCATATTGCCGTCACAACCAACACTCCAAACTACCTGATTCAAATAATTGATTGTTCTGCAAAAGAATATAATAGAATATGTCTAATGATAAGTGTTTGGCCAATATCACTAATAGGTGGAGAAAGCAGAGGGGGTGCTGTTACATATTAAAGAGGCTCTGCGTTTGAACTGGAACACGAAGGATCTGCAGAACTTATCTGCACAGTTTTATGAAGCCCTACCTTTCAGAACCAAGTCACCTATAGCTGACAAACTAACTCTTAGTCAAAGAAAGGATGTATGTCAGGTAAGTCTCATCTCACAGAAACTTTAGTAGGTGTCAGGGAGTGTCCTTGTGCTCTCTGAGCTTAGAAAGCTGAAGCATGCCTCCTTGGATAAACACTGGTTTGAGGCCTGTGAGTTGCAACTGTATTTTTATGCCAGTTAACATGGCTTTTATTTCATTGACCCTTGTTAACCTTAAAGAGAAGTTTCCGTTGGTTATCCACCAAACACCGGTAATGCCAAGTTGTCATACAATTAACATACCTTTGAATATGGCGTTAAACACCAATCAAATAAATAAAATAAAAAAAATATTTCATGGAGCTCATCCTTCTTATAGGATTCTAAGCAACTAGTCAAGCAGCTTTAGCGATTTACCTGTAGCGTAGTTAAATTGGCAGTTTTCAGGACCACTGCTTCTTTATGAAACGGTTAAATCCCATATTTCCTGCCAAGAACAGCAATGCAAAGTTGTCGTCTTATTGAAATACCCCACTTTAAACACCACTGAAATAAGTAAATTAAATGTGATTTCAGTTGATTCGGGACATGATCAGTGTGGGTGAGGTGACGTACTGGCTGCCCAGCCCCCCGGCCCAGGCCATGTACCAGGCTATGGGGTGTAAAATGGAGCATGTGGCAGACACAGACCTGGACTATGATACTGTTAGCAGAATGGTCTTAGATACTATGGAGTAAGTGCCTCAATTCATATTCTGGAATTCCATTTGTGGGTTATCCTTATTAATGGCTGGTGGTTGACGAGAGCTTCCTGTGTCTCTGGTGATCTCTGAGCCAGGGGGAATCAGGAAGGGAATCCCTGTGGCGTTCTGGTTTCCTGCCTAAACAGTTTCAAACAGAAACTAAATGTCACAACTAAAAATAACGGAACAGTTTGTTTCATCTGCAGCGATTCCTTGTAACAAATGATTTAGCCCATGGATGTAACACTGGTATTTATAGTATAGTTCTTTTATTAAGAATACTTAATGCCAGCAGTATGGCATATATTAATTTAGATCTTAAAATATTTCTCTTCGTCTTGTGTCTTGTTTGCTGGAGCTTCCCTGGTGCACTGGCACTCTCTGATCTAAAAGGCAGATCTGTTGTGTCGTCAAGTGTTTCCTTCTGGGCAGTGACTTTTATGATGGTTTCATTCACCCATTGGGCTGAAATAATCTTAAGAACCGCTTCAAACCCCAATTTAACAAACACATTTTCTGCTCCGATAAAGTTTGACAACATTTTTTTTCTTCAGATTTGAACACATTTTTCATATGTATTAATTTATTTACCCACATCCTCACCGATGACTAATAACTAGTCTGTATTGTTTCAGGGAGGCGACCATTATGAATGTGTTTACAGTTGATCGCTCTGTAGAACATGATTTATTCAGGGAGGATTTGAGACCAGCTAAACTCTTATTCCACTCATCCAAACCTGCTCACTTTCTCGGTATTCTCTCCAGGTAAAACATTATAACCAAAGTCAAATTGGTTTTAATCTGTCCCATGTTTATTTGAAAAACAATCAGAGTGGGGAACTCTCTCAGCTAAGGGCATTAAAATACTTTGGTGTCAGGCATAACCATGATAACAGGGTATGCTTTTACAGAAATTCTTGTTTTAAGAAATTTTAAAAAATACTTTTTTTTTTTCGTAATTAATCATTTTAGTCTCATGAACATGTATCTGCCAAGAAGTTTTTGTGAATATCTTATTGTTAGAAATAAAATACAATTTTAATTTAAAATACAATTAACCAAAATCATGGCTAGATAAAGCTGGGTTAAAAACCATGCTAATAAAGAACTTTCGGGTGCGGAGGATTATCGTTAGTGGTAGACAGCCATTCTACATACATGTAGCTTGCTTTTGCCATTGTGGCACTATAATGACCAGAGATCTGTTTGCGCAAAAGTTTGAGAATGTGATTTAACATTGTTTGTATAGCATTCAGATTTAAAATGGGTTCCTCTTATATATTTTATTGCTTGAGACAGTAATCTTGAATGTCCAAGTGTCTATGGATGCATATTTCACTGTGTAAATAAATTTTACATTTTTTACAATATATTTTATAGAGGTCTGCTGCTACCTAAACTGGTTGTTCATGAATATGGTGGAACGCGAACTGATGTTGGGAACCTAGGATATGGGATTTACTTTGCTGATTCAGCCAGGCAAGTCAACATTCAGGTTGGGTAGTTGGAAGGAGCTTCCCGCGCCCTGGTGACTTGTTAAGGGTCCTGTCTTGTCCTGTTTAATTTGTTACCGGCATTATAGTTCTTGGTGGTTTTCTTCACTTTCCGTCACATGAGTGAATAACACCTTAATCACACAAACGTCAACTTTTATAATAAGTGGCGCCGGGCAGTGGCTCTGTGGTTGAGCTACACCAAGTCAAACGTTAATTAGCCCCGCCCCATCCACTATTCAAAATCGTAACTCATTCCATATAAGAGCATGAACCCGGCAAGATCAAAGGCTTCACTTGAGGCATACAAGGAAAAATTAACCAACTTAATAATTTTCATTTCAAAGTAATTGTTTTAGTTTATACACAAGCTTCAAAGTTGGTTAAAATCAAGGCAATCAGAATTTGATGTAAAAATTTTGAGTGCTGATGTTACTTTAAAATTCATGTGTTTCTGTTTAGTTCATTTTTAAGTCTTTACTCACCCAAAAATGTTTGATTATTGTAAAGACACAAGATATGCAGACGGGGGGCCATTGGTGATTTTACGAAATCGCTTGCTCTTTGCGATTCGAAAGATAGAAATGTTAGTCGTGAAATTTATATGTGTCAACGGCTAAAAATAATTTGCA
>JAVFBZ010024595.1:0-11362 GCA_032466195.1 Katharina tunicata
GCTTGAGTCTTCTGGAACTTCAGTGATTTGATGTACAAGGAAGAGGATAAATTTATCTGACGGGTTAGCCATGAAGGTTGCCAAGTTAAGGACATCTATCTGTCTTTCGCTATTCAATGTGGATTTTGCCGACAACAGAAACTCAAAAACCTGCAATTCAGAAATTGACACGATAACATCTTTAAATATGAGACTGCTACATAAGGCGAAAAGCGTTCTACGTTACGACCGAGAGTATGTTGTACGTAAAAGTATATTTAAGGTTTACATAAAGCCTAAATGAAAGACATCCGACATTAATTAGATTAATCATAGTTAAACTTACCTCTTCGGTCGGACGTCTACCGCCCAACGCACATAATTCTAAGATATCTCTGCAGACACCCCAGCGTTCCTGACAGACACCTAATATCTGTAAATATAGAATATGATATATAAGTAAATATTAATACTTTATTAGAAAAAGTCCCGACACTTAAACGACGAATGTAGCGTTTGTGTGCGACATTTATTGTTGTGCTGGGTAAATCATGTGGCGAAGGAAAGAACATTCCTGGCGTTCAAATTAGTTAAGTTTCACAAAGTCCTCGTCTTTGCTGTAGATTAACTCACCTCATAAGAACTGGACACAACTTTATCGACGAGTGGCTCATCACGTCTATCCAGCTTCCCTCGAACGTGCTCAAATCCGAGCTCGGTTTCCAAAATGATGGCATTTTGAATTATAGAAACTACAAATGAAAAGTTCAGAATCGTTTTTAGTATTTAATATAAAATATATTCTATTTAAAATTCCTGGTCCGATGATGGCTTGCCTCAGCATAATGCGTGCAGCACTAGTCATAGAATAAACTAACAATTAATAATGCTCCGTAAAGCAACTATGGCACTGAAAAACATAACATACTTTAATTGCCTTTATTCTAACACTTACGCTTTGTTTCGTCTTCAGTTTCAAAGTATTCTTTGATAAGCCGCTCCACCATTGGGGTACTAAGCTGTTCATATAACACTGACAGCTGCTCATATTTTTCTTCTGAAATGGAAATCGAACCGTGTTATGTGGATATATAAATACACATGTTCACTGCCATTCAACTGTTATTACATTTTCTCGAGATGATTGGGATTACCCATAACAACTCTAGATTAAGATCTATCCAGAAACTTGTCTCTGAGAATTTATTTAAAACATGAGATGATATATCGGTTTTGTTAAGTCGATATACCTGTCTCAGTATGCATACTTTTTGACAAAAATATATATTTTATCTTAAGACAGAGTGTGTATGGCTGCATTTGAAATCTCAATATGTTTAAAACAGTTCGGTGAAAGTCAGTGACGCTTCTGATACTAGCTGGGAAACTGGTTGTTGGTTAAATTCAACACGGGTTAGCTCCAACCAAGTTACTGTATAATACCGACAAATCAGTATCAATATCTCACAGTTGGAAACGGAAATGTTATAAGCCTGTTCCTAAGGAACCGTAGGCCATTAATTATTTTAGCTTGAAAAAGAGAAGCACAGAAACTTTAATTAAATTATGCCGACATGGTTGAGATACTATCTGTGATTCAATGCAACATAACATCAAAGCCTCCCAAGGAAGAAATACACCAGAGTTACCTGTGTTATCGTTAAGGGAGCTCATTTGTAGAGATGTTGGAAGGAATGTTAAGCGGTGGTATTCGGCTAATCTTTTTCGACGTGAAGCGGATCTCTCTGACTTAACCGTTAACTTCAGGTCAAATTTAGAGTGGCTATGAACGACTTCTTCTATTTTTATCTGAGAGGCAATATCTTCTGATGGAATATCGTCTTCTGATAACTGAAACAAATACACCAAAAATACTCATTTATACCAGTGGAAAGATGTATCTGAAAGATGTATACTTTGGTATACTCAAGAAAACCGGATACAACAAAACTGTTCTCGTCAATCAAATTTACCATTATACATGCCATGCTCGTTATTTGGAATATAAAACTTAATTATGACCCTATATTAAACCTCTTAATATTGATGAGTGGGATCCACTTTTCATATAATAAAAGGAGCATTCTGGAAAAGAAAAGAAATGCCCTTCGTTAATTTTGCGAGGTAATTTTGTTTTGGTATCTTTCACGTTTAACCAATCACTCTAGCTTTTAAACGAAAATAAGACCACGAATTGTGATTGTTTACCGGATCGTCCTCCTCCATTTCTGTAGTTATCTCCCCCTTGCTGTCCACTATCTCCCCTTGTTCTATCACAGCCTGTGTTTTCACCCACACCTCAGCCGTTTTCAGGATTTTAGATTTTGGCGATCCATCTGTGCCCACTTTGTATTCTTTCTCCACAAATAAACTGTCGGCCGCTTTTCGAGATCTGACAACAGAACGTTGATTGATTGGTTGATTGATTGATTGATTGATTGATTGATTGATTGATTGATTGATTGGTTGGTTGGTTGGTTGGTTGGTTGGTTGGTTGGTCGATTGATTGTTTGATTGATTTTTGTTTTAATGGAGCTTCACATCTTAATATCTTATATGGCATCTTTGCTTTGCCGATGTATGGCAAAAAAGTGGATGGAAACTTCACACAACAAAACTTGCGATTGCCACAGCTGACGGTAAACTCCCTCTTCATTGTGACAAACAGCATGAGTTTATCGCGTATTCTGAAGCGTGCATGCCACTTATATCTTATATATGGACCAGATATATGCCATTGTTTGTTGTTTTGCTGATTTAAAAATTAATTGTATTTAATAGCTGACCTGTAGACAGCAGTATGGGTTCCAGTGGAATCAGTCTCTCTATCGGTTACCTCCCCTGGACCTGTGATTTTTGTCTGAAGAGAAGATATCACCCCTTTCTTCATATTCATCACATCCTGATGCTCTACAATGCAAAAAATGAAAATTTATGCTAAAATATGAAACAATATTCCTTCAAACTTACCTTACTTCTAAGTAATTTCAACAAGGTTTGAGACTGTACAAATATGCATATCGATGGAATCATTGTTTCGTAAACAAGAAAATGTGTTTCGTAAACAATATACTTAATTAAAAATCAGACGAAGACAGTAAAATTGCTTGAAATGTTTTCAAGACCACTCAAAACGTTTCAAATATTGTTAAACTACCATGAGTAGTAGTTCCGTATTTACGAAACATCTACACAACATATACATGTATAGAGGTGTGTCATTTAATTTACTATACAATCCGTCACCTAACAGTGTTGTTGGTAAATAAATAGTGATTTAATGTTTTTAAAGTGATTGTAGCTTAGCTAAGCATCTCAGAATCGCCATTGCACGAAACCACCCTCAACCAACGGAGCTCAATTATACAACCGTTTCGACCCTGTAGAAAACACAATCTGGTCTCATATAATCAATCTTGGGAGAACTCACCGAAATCTTTTTCCATAAATAGAACTCTGAGAACCTTGCCGGATTGACTCTGGGTAAATCTGACTGGTAGTACAAACATTGGGCTCATGTCTGATATCTCATCGCTAGTCTCATTCACCCCAGAGTTCTCTCCCACTGAACAGCTAACACCAAGCTCCTACAGAACATAAATGGAAAACAGGAACAAACTCATATACACATTCGCTATTTATGAGGACTGCTTCTATGATTTATTCGAATAACTCTAGTGATTTACTATCTCCCTAGTCTGGCCTTTTGGTATAGTGTCTTTTCCCATAATGGTACAAAACCTAAAACCAAAACTTTAAGACAAATGAAGTTTATGGTTGTAAATCTAGCGCACTTAAATAAAGCTGGTTTTGACCAAACGTGCACATTCAATCAGAAACACGTAAGTTTTCCAATAAGTTTATCATACCAAACGCTGCTTGCTTACGCACTGGTCTAAAAAACAAAAACAGTGAAACTTACCTGCCGTTCGCCACAGAGCTTGGCCGCATTTTCTGGGCTGAAATTAAGCGAAGCGAATTTTTCAAATACACTGTAGAAAGCTGAACAGCTAAAGGCCCTAACAATATTTGTGACCAGCTGATCAGGCTTTAAAACACTTAGTGTATTTACACTAGAACAAATAAAGATTTACACTCCCGGTGCTCCTAATCCACGTTACAATCTGACATATACTAATGAGACAAACTTAATTCATGCCTGGTGGGAATAACCTGTAAGATAGTAGAATAAGTACAACAGTTGTGTATCTACAAACCACGGTCACCTGGCGTGTAAGTGTTGGATAGAAAATAAAAGTTGTTATTAAAAAAAAACCTTTTGCGTGTTTATTATGTTTTAATACATAAAATGAAGAAAAAAGTGGAATTTGTCCCTACATTGTTATATTAATATAATAAGCTAATTTTTTTATGCAAAAGGGTTGATATATTATTATCAATTTTGTTATTTTCTATCTAACACTTACTTACAAGCCAGATGACCAGGCAACAAACACACCTGTATGTAAAATAACACTAACTCAAAATACGTTTACAGCTAGGTAAAAATATAAATCGAAACAGTGTTAATACTAGCATACAATCGAATTAACTGTTTTGCTTTGTAGAAGCAAATATTGTAGGGTATGCACTTTCTTTTCAGGGAGCACGGTTCAACAAAGTTCTAATTTTCCGTTACACAATTATGTAGACCTTATCAAAATGTGAGATTAACTGTAGTTAGCGTCCTCGATGTATCAAATATGATCAGGCATATATTTTTGTCTAATCATATCTGTGTCAGCGACTTCGAACCGATACAATAGCAAAACACTAATATAAATCAGTCAACATTCCTAATTAAACTTTATGGGCCCACACTTTGATGCGCTGACTGAAAATGTCATGAGCATATATTTGTCGTTGCCTTTTTTTGTATGTTGTACGAACAAGCATCAGCAATTCTAACGCGTCAAATAACTTTGGAATGTTAGGTTAAGTAAGTGTTGTGGAACCTATGCACTCTGATGTTTGGTATTTTTAAAAAAAATTGTGTGAATACTGGGAAACAAGAAGTAAGGATATTCACCATTCAACGGAAAAACCGAAGCTCATAAATAAATTGTTACCGCTGACTAAACGGACATCTGCCTTTATCGTATACATCAGATCTCCTATAGACTTACTTAATTTGAGTCTCCGACACTGTGGCGTTGTAGAAATGAGCAGTATAGTCAAAGGCGGGCTGATTTTCGTCAGACAAATCCGACTCTGAAAAACGAAGACATAGCTTAGGTCATAAGATTTGTTTGCGGCGAAAAGAAGATATGCTTCTCTCGTTTATTATTTTGCGTGGAAGCTGAGACGCCACTCAGAGAAACATGAGAAGCTCTTTCGTTAGCTTATACTAGATTTCATCAGCTGATAATAGAAAACTTAAGGGCATTTGCCAGTTAATAAAAAAACCCAAAAAATAAATGTATAAAGTTTTATAATAACTAGAAATAAGCGAACTGTAACAATTGACATATTTTAAAACAGTTGCTGTACACAGAAATAAGGTAAGATTACCTCCTTGACAATCAATGTCCACATATAGGGATACTCGGAACCTCTGACCAACAGCGCCCCACAGCTTGATATCGTTCACATAGCTGTATGTTAGCGTCTCCGGCTAAAAGAAATAAAATAGTGATACGGGCCTATCTTGAAAACCTTATGTATTCAAATGTATCCTCGGTGAACGGTTAACTGATGTTTTACTTTGTACTCAAAAATTAGTTGAATTAGACCACAGACGCTTGTATCTAGTGAATAATCGGTGATAATGATTACACTAGGCTGGATTAGCCCTCTACTGTACTTATACATACAGCCTAATCCAGCCTAGTGTAATCATTATCACCGATCATTCACTAGATAGATACAAGCGTCTGTGATTAGACCCATGTCTTAGCCGAATGATGGAAGTAAAGTAAAAAAAAATTGCGGACTATAATCAATTTAAACGCTGAATAAAAAAAAACGGGCTTCATGGCTGACAACTTCAGCTTTTGGGCCCTATTATCGGTGGGGCGTTTAAGTCTATATTCTACAGTCGTTAATAAAGGTAGGCTAACATTGAGTTTTCATTCATTTACTGAGAATAGAAACTCAGTAACGAAGCTTCCGTAGAGCCTTCGTTATATCTAGCGCAAAATATGATTTGACATAAATTTTTCTATAACCGATGTTACCTAACGTAATTTTCATAACAAGCCTACTTACGTGACACTGAAGTTGAGCCCCGACAACAGTTAACAAGCTTAGACAACCTGCTACCAACAACATTATTTAGAAAACATTAACTCATCAACAATATGAAATTATTCTCATTCGGAGAGCATTTATAGTTTCGATTTTATTTCCGCTTACAATTTTCTCCCAATGAACCGGGTTTATTTTCGTGACGCGCATAAACGCGAAAAATAATCCCGGATATTTTTCCCAGGGTTATAAAAAACATACCTGAAATCTTGTTTTATAATTTGTCACGGGTGAAATATTCGTTACAGGTACAATGCACGTTCCAAATAATTGTTCTAAAGCGTATTTATACAACAGGGATGTTAGTACCCGGAATGGTTTACCGCCCAACGGACCGTATAAATCAGTGCCGAAGGCTGAATACAGTCATTTACCAGAAGCGATATCCTTCATCCAGGCTTTCCATGAGGTAGCTTCTATAACTTACGTATGTTCGACACAATTATTGGAAACTACATGTCCATCGACGTTTTTTTTTTATTTTTTTTTACCGATATATGTATAAACAATTGTACACTTAATTCAGACATACAGGATGTCGAATTACACTAGAATTGGATTGTTACTTATTTAATAGCTATAATTTAAACCAAATGTATTTTGCATTATTGATAACATTCTTGAACCGTGGTTAGTAACTGATAAAATAACTAAATTTTAAGAGAAACGTTTGTCTTTGTTTCACCAACTTTTGTTTTAACAATTCTCTGCGTCTTACAAAATACTCAATTAAATTAAAATGATACCTGTATGACATGTACAAGAGTCTTCATTTATCAGGCTGACCAAAATGGAAAATTTCCAATCTACTCAATTGCTCGTTTGAACAATTCCTTTTATTTGTGAATTTGCAAATATCTCATTTATTTGTAATTCAGAAGCGATTCCTAATTTATTTATTTTTAACTTAATTCGTTCTTCATTTTACGAGAATTAGCCCTGATAAATTAATTTATCATTAGAATTTGATGAAATACACTATTACATTTCTCGTGTGTTGTATTAGTGTTTTGCCAAGCGTTTAGTTTATATACTCATGCACTGTTTCAAACATTGCTGAAAGTATATGCAAATTTGAAGTCTATACATAAATATAATAAAATATATACCGAGAAACTGAGGAATCAGAAATTTTATACCTTATTGGGAATCTCAGAACGTATATAATTTATAGTATAGGCAGTATAGATTAACATGATAAGTCGATGAAGTCCATTAATTAGTTTGCAAAAAGGAAGCATTCTTTGTCTTGTTCGTCTATTGAAGATCTTGTAGTGGTTTATATATATGTTTTACGACAAAGGCCACCTGTAAATATCTTAGAATCTCTTCGTTGGACAGATTCGAGTTTTTGAAAAAGGTTTATGCTACAGTTGTCATATTCTAAAACAGGTCGTATAGCGTTGATGTAAAGATGTTGTAAGCAGTTTCGTCCCAATACAAGTTGAGCCAGAGTCATTACAAAACGTTTAATTTACTCTAAAGCAATTTCCCGAATAAGTAAGCCCCATTCACTCATCTCGTTTAACACTATGTCCAGATGTGTATGAGTTTGAACGCGCTTCACTTGGGCACCATACAGATTCAGAACAGGAGATTGAGGGTGTTTCTTTAGTGAAACCAACAAAATTACTGTTTTAAGTACATTTAATGTATCACGCCATTGCTTCACCCAACGGGACAGGAGACTTAAATCATGATTTAATTTAATTTTGGAAAATGGTCATATGCCGTATAGGTTCTACCAGTGATGTGTTGTCATCTAACAAATCAATGTTTCATTGTAAATACGGACATATATCATTGACAAAGAGAAAATAAGAGAGGACCCAAGACACAACCTTACCCCTGCATTTATATTTCGCTTATTATAATTGTCCCCATCTGTTATCAACTTTTAAAGTTAATAGCTGTGTGCCGATAAATACTAACCACACTTAATGCTACTAATGACAACAAAACGAGAAAATAGGTCGGCATTCTTAGTGGTGGTATAAATAAATTCACGAAGTTCAAACGTTTGGCAGTTTTTTTTATCTATCTACATTAATAAAAGTATTCCATTTCCCAATTACTCATCTGTACATCATTAAATTACACATCATTTATATATTTGTTGTGCATTAGACAGTATCATCAAATGTGTTCGTGCATGCTCATGTCATTGGACAGGTAACAGAAGGCATGGTTATACATTCGATAGTTTACAAAAAATACTGAGTGGTGATTTAGAGGTTAACCACATAACTGTTGTCAACTGACCAAACGTGATGAGAATCAAAAAGTATTGTGCTAAGACCACAGCATTGTTAGTAGAGGAACAGTTTTACAGCAGTGTACATTGTCGTCAGTATACCTTTAATTCGGTTCAGGATGGAGAGAGGTTGTTTGAAGGTTCGGAAGAACCACGAGTTACTCGATCCAGATCCTCCACAAAAGACATTTGATGAACAGCATCATTGAAAGTCTTGATATAGAGGTTCACACCATCAGACCCAGCCAAAGAGAATGTGAATGACCGGCTGTTGTTTTGGATAAGATCTGGATTGTTCTGGTGAGATCTTCGCGGATAACAACTTTCGTTTCTTTAAGATATTTTCTCCTTTTAATAGTTTCACTTTCAAATGCTCTTGACACAAATTTCCTTATTATAGCCCTAGGTTCATATTGGGAGTCAGCGTGGGCACCGAGAGTATACCATACCTATGAGAAATACTTATCGAGCCGATATCACTTTTAGTATTTTTTTTAATTATCATGAAACATGATGTGTTTGATTTCAGTTTAAAACGAGATATGCAGCTGCTATTTTTCTTGACCTTTACCAAATGTGAAAACACAATTATGCTGACCATTGTGAATAAATGTTTCAAAAACCTAAATAGAGGTACCTTTTATAAGCGATATATATAAAGCCTCTGACAGTGGACAAGTTTTATAAGTCAAATTTCTTCTTGTCTGAAATCAGTGTATTTGCTTAATCGGATAACCATTTTTTTATATTTGCATGGATTGTCTTTAGATGACAAGTCAAGGAAGTGTATAAGGATTTCTCTTGTTAATTACGTAGATTTATGTTTTAACGTAATAAATAATATCGGACTTTCTATGCAGGGATGATAAGTATGCCGTTGTGCTCTGTCGGGGACACTTTCTGGTCCAGCTGGTTCACTGAACAAATAAAGTAGTAAAAAAACTCCGAAAATATTTCGACTTTTTTTTATAATAAAGTCATCTTCAGAAGAAAGCGGAATCTGAAGCATAACGGAGCAAATTTTAAATATACCTGATAAAGAAAGAGCTTTGCCAGAGGTGATAATTTTGACTTACATAAATTTGCCATTTCACGGTTAATAGCACTCCACGAAAGTGTCAAAATGGAAACTATGAGAAAGGCCTACAGTGTTCTATGTTTGTTAGGTTTGATGGCACATGCAGCCATAGGTGGTTATTCGCACCAGGACCCGCATTATTGGGCTATTTTATCAAGTATAAAAACAAATCCCTACATTTAAAAAAAAAGAAAAAAGAAAACGCCAGAGACGCTTGCAGAACTGGACAACTCGTTGCAGGAAGAATGGAGAGGAATTCCACAGAACAGAATCATTATTATCCGTCAACCACATTCCTTGTAATTTGATTGGTCAATTTGCCAGGGGATAAAAACCCGTACACCCAGGGAGAACTTTCAACTCACGGGTGATAAAAAACAAACATGCACATGCAATTTTCGCTTCAAATTTAGTTTTCTTGACCCTTAAATTCGACAAACGGTTTGAAACATAATTTCTTCATAATCGCTACATTTAAATGATGGTAAAATATCGGAAACATCGGTTTTTACAGACTTGTTTTGTACAACGTCGTTGACTGTTTTCGATGTGTGTGGAATCTGACAGCGTTATCATGGTAGTGTCAGCGGCCAGGGTAGGTAACTCTGGCCGAGACGAAACATTGGCGAGGACATATTTTACCAGTTTAATCCGTAGCCTGTTCCAAGGGCGCGTAAAGCCGTGGCAACATCACGCGGAAATCACAGTTGGTACTGATCAGAACACCTTCCACGCGTAATAGTTTTGGTGACCGTCCTTGTGGAAATAAATTCATATATGAGTGATCTCATAAACATTTTCACATTTGGATCACGCGTTTTTTTTTTCTGAAGAGTTTAATAGAAACAACTTTAATTCCTAATTTCACAACGCTCGGGATTGAGTGATTATTTATCCATACAGATTGTTTTGCTTCAAAGTGCGGGAGACTTGCCAGGGATAGCCACTTGTCCCTATCCAATCAAAACCCTCTATTAGCCGTTTCTGGTCTGAATCTCCATATAAACTCTGATGGGCTCCCAATACATTTTTTTCACAAACACCCAGTAAAACAGCTTCAACCTAAGATACCATGCACGTTGATTTATTTTGAAATGTCCCCTCTGATAGCGATCACTGACATCCCCTCCCCTTACTTATTAGCGGTTGAAACAAACGGGTTTGATAAATAAGCTCTGACTCATGCGCGTATGTTCCACAGTTTGCCTTAGAGTTCAGATGCCTACCTAATATAGAGATCTGCAAGGATGCCAAGGTACTATTTATATTAATTGTGGCAAAATGTTTTGGCGTGGTAACTCAGCAAATTGTCCTGTTGTTCACAACTTACCCAAAACAAACGTTTCATAAGCAGTAACGATAAATAATGAAAATTTATGTGAAAGCCTTTTCAATTAGTGAAATGAGTTTCGAGTTTAATTAGCTTAGACATGTAATCCTATTTTCTATTGTTCAAATGCATATCCTGTTTACTATATATACGGTTGTTTAGTGATTTAATAAACAGAGATATCCGCCTTCAAACCATAGCTAACCAACAATTGTTATGTCTTAAAACTGTGGTCAAAATAAACATACAGATTGGCTCAATAAATGGACGACTTGTGTTTCTCTAAAGGTACAAGGAGCTACAAACAATATATGCAGAAACACTATAGGTGCGGGTTTTGTTTCACTTATCCGAAAACTTAAAGTTCTGAGGAGTACAGCTACATTTACGAACAACAAAGAGGTGCGATTGTGTTATCCGTGCATATCTCCTTATTTGGAAAATAATTTCTGCAGATACGGAAAATCGTGCGGAA
>JAVFBZ010024627.1:0-11515 GCA_032466195.1 Katharina tunicata
GTGGCAACGTTGAGAAAGTGTTAAAATGACAATGTTCTCGATCATCTTATATTAACTAATATAAAGGTTTATTGAGCATATATGACCATAGGTCCGAATGCACAGTTGGCAATAATGAAAATGGTTGTACGATCATCTTGTATTCATGCTGTCATATTAAGCTCTAGAAGATGATTATCTTTTCAACGCGACTAGAAATAGCGTTATGCTAGTTTCATATAAGTGAAATACACTTGAGCATGGCGTTACTTTCTTCTCTGTCCTGTACGTCTTCACACCACATTAATAGTAACTTCACCGTAACTTGGGTAAACTGATATTCATAACGGCATACAACACACATGAAGACAAACCAAACAGAAAGATAACAGAAAAGAATTAATTTATTTAATGACAATGGCGACATTCGTTAATTGAGTCGCCGTTATGGGTATCTCCTTCCATTAGAGTAGACGGCGTATCCGATATAAAAGCAAACACAATCTTATCACTACTTGTTGAATAGATGTTTGACAAATGAATACCAGGGCAGTGGAAGTTCTTGTCGATTTAATACACAGCCTATACATCCCTTTAGTGGGTTTGCAAACATTCGACCAGCATACAAATGGGTTATTCTTCGTGTTACACACAATGTATGCAGTGTGTCGTCTTTTGAACCGACCTATATAATTATACACATTGAAGTTTCTACAGCACCCTTCCGTAGCCAAAGCACAAACCGAAGTGTTTTGTTTGCTACAGATTTGATCCGTACTTCTCTTATTCCTGAACCTGCTAAAAGATTCTAATGAAAACTTGAACCTACATTTTATTTAAATTCTATTTTGCACTTTCTCTACCATTCAAAATATTGAAATAGTAATGAATTATTTTTTCAATAAATGTCAACTATGATTTTAATGCATACAAACATTAATGTGGCACACATTATTTAAGCTTCTTATTAGAATATCTAGGGTTTAATTTGGATAAATTCGCCGTTTATTTCAGCCGGCCGGATTCTCAGATAACAATATCTTGTAATGGGAAATTTGCAAGAAGATTTCGGCGTCGTTTGGGGTGTTTTACTTTACCCATTGAACTTGCAACCTCAAGTGAGTGCAAACACTTTAAGTGAGTGCAAAAATTTTAAGTATGGCGTAAAACCCCAGTCAGGCAAGGTTAAATATAAGACCCAAACGTGCTGCTTTAACCATAAAGGGACCTTTAACAATTTCCTGTCCTCTGCAAACGCGAATACCGGATTGTGCCAGCCTTACCAAATTTAGTTAACTGAAAAAATGATCCGAAGACGAGCGTCTTGTTTCCGTTCTATCATGCGCTGCTAATTGGCTGGCTCCGAGAATCAACCCATGCCTGGCTCCAACATAAACCAATGTGGTCACTGGTTATTGACTAGCGTCGCCCAACTCAGTGTCTGGTTTTCTGCCCCTTAGATGTACGAAGCCAAAAAGTGGACATATTAACAATCCTGGTTAAGGCTTGCAGACAGGCTTATCCTTAAGCTATCTTTATGAAGAATGTACTCAACTTTAAGGAAATTACCTCTGTACTACAACATTAACAGAAGGAACAAAGAGGTTTCCACTCCAGCGTACCCAAGCTCTGTCCCTAGCCCTCTTGAATTCCTAGTTGACCTATACCAATGTACTATACTAAATCTTCTTGCCAATCGGCTTCTCGTGTGCTAATTTTTAAAAAATCCGAAGAAAATAGACCGTTTGTTATATCACTTTATACTGTTGCCTCTTCATCACCATCTGTTTCTTTTGATTTATACATTGATTGTAGTTGGCTTGTCGCACAATTAGTTCTAAATTGTTTAGGATGAATTGTTCTTCTTTCTAATATTAAGAGCTAATAAACAAAATGTTCAATCCAGGGCAAAGAGGAATAGTTTACCTCACCTGTCAGTTGCGCAAAGAACTCATGCAAGATGTCTTGTCCATTCACTCACTGCGCACTACATAGTTTCCTTCCCGATTGCTTAATTAAATTTGTATAAATTAATAATAATCATCTTGAAAGAAAATATTTTAACAAAGAAAATTTTACGTGATATGTTTTTCTTGAGTTTGATCGATATTTCACATATTTTACTTCTCCCAAATTACGGCTTATAATCCAAAACAAACAAACGTCTTCCTGTAGTCGAAGATCAAAAAACAAAAACTTTCAATTTGAAATTCGTGGGTCAAATCAGATCAACTTAATCAACTCTCAACCATTTTACCTCTCGTATGTTATAGAGAAGTTAGAGTTATTGGAAGCTGACATCATCGAAATACGTCGATGGCAGGTATTCAGAAAGGATACACTTTAAGGATAACACTCGACTTATATATTTTACTGATGTGTTTAACAGTGCGCAAAGAACCCATGGCATCTAATTTTTACATTACAGTCGTTCTAGTTTCTTCATTATTAATATGTTTCCTTGTCTTCGCTGAATCACCGACCACTCAATTACAATGTATCTTCAGGCAACTTGAGCATAAAACCGGAAGTAGGTGTCATATTGAGTGTAGCAGAGCCCAGGTGTGGTGCCATGCTAAATTACTGATCCGTATTAAGGTAGGAAAATGACAGCGTATTATTAGAGTCGCCAATGGTGATGCTCCGACGTTTTGTACATTCTCTGTCAGATCAATACTACATCGCCGGTTACCTTACTTCCGTTTCGAAGATATTTTTGTTCTCCAATAATGTTCATAGTTTTCATTTGTAAACGGCCGTTGGCCTACAGATAATCCTTTCTATGAAGATATTTACTTCATTCAAAGGGAATTAATATGCTCTAAAATTATTTTTAGCTTATTAATGTAAATATTCTTACATTAGGTCAGTGTTGTAATTAGGTCTATCTGTTTTAGATTTTGTTTAGGCCTCGCATTGTGGCAGCTTTGCGAAAGTGTTTAAAAGTCAATGTAAGTGTGGCCTGATAAGTCCCCGTTTTAATGACTAGCAATTATTCTTGATTGAAAATGGAGACGAGGTCAGGACATTTATCCGTTAAGCTGTTGACTGGACGCTATACCGACTTAGTGACTTAGTTATCTCATTTATACGTAGAACTAATTTTATTCCTTTTCATGCGGACGAAGTAGCCGCCTTATTCAATGACTTCGCCGCCACCGTTGGGAAGGTGGTTTACTTGGCGTGTTGTGTTATATTCCCCCTGACCGCGATCGATGGGCCGCCGCCGTTGGGTAGGCGCTTCACTTGGTATATGGTGTCCGATTTCGTCTAACCGTCGCCAATGGCTTGTATAATGGAAATTTGTTTTCCTTCGTTTAGATCAGACAACCACTAACCAAACCAGAAAAAATATAAAGTGATTATTTTCGTTAATGATATTTTGGAACAAAAGTAAATCTATGAATACCTACTAGAACTATTTAACCTTTGCTTCAGTGTTTAAATTCGTTGCGATAAAGAACGTTGTGTCCTATGTAGACACGTACACAGCCTCATCACGACTTGTTGAATGTATGATATTGAATGTTTGACAAGCCAATGCCCCTATTGTGGATGTAACGGTCGATTGAACTAACAGATTCTCTGTACGTACCGTTAGTGACTGAGTAAACAGATGCGTAGGTTTGTTGACCTACATGGAGTGGTTGGTGATTCGTGTTATTGAAGACATTATATAGTGTATCGTCTTTGGTTCCGACCTACTCAATGATATTCAGTTGTGGTATTGTTACGAAACTCCGCGGGGCAAAATCCGCGGGGAGTTTGGATGTTTTTACTACAAACTGTCACAGTTTCTAAGTATACACAGTTTCGGCTATTAACATAAATAAATATATAAAGTTTTGTAGTTTTACTTGGTTGAATTTGAATATGATTCCGTCTTAAATGTCAGTATACGGCTCTTGCCTAACCCTACTTAGCAAGCCAAGAATATTAGAATATTTTTCGCCTCTATGCATCTTAAAGCATCTTGTCGTTATAGGTTTTCTTTTCCTTGTTATTGCGAGTGTCGTGCTTTGGTGATTTGTTTCTCCCTTGGCGTGATATAATACTTATCAAATAACCTTGAGAATGTCTTCAAGACTTCATCAATCAAACAAACACACTGTTTCTGAAAATTTAAGATCTTGTATATAGTTTTTGCATTGGTTTTGAGATTTTTTGCTCCAGTCAAAATAACTCGTATTGCCTGTTTGTCAATGCAAGTATAGGATTGTCTTAGACTGACTAGATTAATTGATTGGCCACTTTGAAACTCGGATTTTTTTTTTTTAACGAGGAAATTAGTAAGGTATAACATTCAACTGAAACAGTTTTGTTTTTCTCATAATCTCACTAGTGCGCTGACATGTTTTATCTAGGTCACCAGAAGCATATCTGGTCAGTCGTTATTGACAGATATACCGCCAAAAGCAGTTGGGGTAAATTCATCAGAAGCACGAAGCCAGAATGGACATTTCAACAATCAAAGTTAAAGGTTTGCAAACAGGCTAATCCTAAAGCTATCTTTGCGAATAAGGTACTCCGCTTTACGTAAATTGCCTTTGTACGACTCCACTGTTTACCGAAGAAACAATTGAGTCTCCACTGTAGTGTACTTAAGCTCTGTCCCTAGCCCACTTCTATTCCCCCAATTGCCCACCACAAAGGTACTACACTAAGTCACCTACCCAATTGGTTTCTCGTGTACAAATTAGCCAAGAATCTCAAGTAAACCGTGCCTTTGTCATACGAATCCCAAACCTTCTTTTTGGGTTGTAAACTGTGCCTGTTCAATTTACTTAATCATCCTGTAGTGAATTGTTTCGGATAAATATATAATGTGTCAGTTGCAATCTGAAGCTCGAGTTAATATAAACCCATTTAATATCAAATAGGCTCGAAATAGGCTTATGTTAGGACTACCAATGAGAAGTAAGATAGGGAATTCATGATTGACTAGACGTTTCGGTTTATTGATGAAACCATTGTCATCAAGTAAATAATGTGACAGCGACCAGAAGATATCACAAAACAGTTTTTGGGGTTATTACTGACCATTTTTAAAGGCTATTAATTTTCAATTCCTCTGAATACTATATCCCCATACATTGGGAATCGATTGGTCTTCTGAGGTCATGTTTTTTACCCATTGAGATTTGATTGGAGGCGACTCGCGATTTGAGGTGTCTGACGAGTAAAATAACCGTATATCACTTACAAAGCCGATCGGAATCACCAAGTGTTTAAGGTTGAAACAGTCGGAACCAAACAGACATCACAATGTATAAATAGTTACTGTTTTGTATTCAGATAGGGTTCCAGGACGCATTCACAAAACATTTCCTGATACATTGCTATCTTTGTTTGTCTATTATTTTCTGCATTCCGACCGCTAGAATATATTTCTGTATTAATATTTTACGTGTCCTTTGCGAAATTACTGACGAGTAATACATCAGTATGTGTCTGTCGGCAGCTTGACCACAAAACGGAAGTAACTGTCATGGTGGATGTATCTGAGCGCAGGTGGGTCGTACTAAAGTGTTGATCTGTTAAAACTCGGAAAATGACGGCGTGTAATTAGAGTCAACATTGGGAATATTCTGAAAAAAAATCACATTCTCTATATCAAATCAATACCACATCGCCGTATATAAGACTACGGTATGCTTAATAATTTTGTATCCAATATTTTATTGGTTTTTTATTTTAACTGCATAAACCTTCAAGCAGAGTATAACCTTTGTATCAGTCTACATGAACATATCGATTCAAACATTTTGATTCTAATACAGTGATTATCTCAAAACAGTCTTTAGTTTATTAATATATTTTTTTGTATAAATGTAGAGAAAGAAAATAAATGTTCTTAAAGGTCAGTCTCGTAATTAGGGCAATCTGTTGGCATGGCAACTTGGAGAATTTGTTAAAAGGACAATTTTCTCGTGGTCTGATAAGTCCCCTTGCTAATGACTATTAATTATACTTGATTGAAAATGGAGTCGGGAAGAGCACATTGATCAGTTAAGCTGTTGACTGGACGATGTAAATTGCTAGGCCAGGCCATTTAGTCAACTATTCGTCTAATTTAACTGTAATGACGAACTGATTTTTCTTTTTAAATGCAGATAAAGGTGTAGCTAAATTAGTCGCTTGACTGGCGATTTCTATAAACAGTTCCACGGATCAGTTGAGAGTACTGTTAAAATGACAAGTTTTCATCTGCTAGTACACTTTAACTAAATTACATAAATTTGGAGAAAATTAATTAATTATTATGCTGACGTCTATCGATGTAGCAATAGCTGTAAACTATTGGATTATAAAATAACGTTGTTCTATACTTCACAAAAAATACTTTCAAAATATTTTGGGATCGGGCTGCTTTATCTTAAAGATTACGTTAATTACAGTCACTTGGTTTTCATTGGTCGCCAGATCACAGCTTACGTTATGCAAAATATACTGTCAACGATATTTGCTTTATTGACCAATACCCCGGTTGAAATCAAAGTGAGTGATCGCTTGGTGTGAGAGGGGAGGGCCGTGTTAGTTGCGGCGTCATAAAGGATAAAGGTTTAATTCGCTAATAATGCTCAAGCAATAGCGACAAAGTATGCTGACGTCATGGTCTGTAGGCATGTAAGTCGTTTCTACTTGACTTCCGGGTACATCCTTTAAATTCTGGCCGTAAGTTTAAAATAGAGGTCTTTTAGAACGGTATTTTCTTTTGCATTGGTGCAGTCATAGGACAGGGAAGAACAATTGTCATAAATTTTACTTTCTCGTGTGATGTTATAAGTAAAACAAAAAAGGCATGTACCCGGAACTGGAGTGAATCTCGTGAAATCTCTTGCATCACGTGGCGTGACTAACTGACCGTATATTAAGTAATTTCACAGCCCCACCTTTTTGGGGAATAGTGTCTATTGGTTATGCACATGACTTTTTAGCCCGGAGGTTACCCTCGCAAATGTTGTCATGGGTCTTGCTTGTTTAAGCTCGAAAACATCCGTAAGTGAAAGGGTTGCGAGTAACTTCGACAAATGATTGGTCTACAGATAGAGCAGCCCTCTGGTTTCTTACTTTCGATGGATGTGTTGATCTCAATCTATAAAGGGGTCATCGTGTTCTACAAAATTGTCTTTACTTTTTGTGCCACAGGTTTTATTGTGGTAATTAGGTCAATCTGTTTTAGGTTCAGTTGAGTTATTGGCACCGTTGGGAAAATGTTAAACGGATAATTTCCTCGTGGCCTGATAAGTTTCCTTGTTAATGACTATCAAGTATCCTTGATTGAAATGCAGTCGAGGACAGGGCATTTATCAGTTAAGCCGCTGACTGGACACAGTAGATTGCCAGGCCAGCTCCTTTAGTCAACTATTTACCTACTTTCAAAGTAATACGGGACTGATTTTAGGATTTAAATTTATCAATAAAAGTAATAGCGTTACCACTGCGTTCTAAGTGTGGGTATATATTTGGAGTAAAAAATACCATTGACGCCTACCATTACAGGCATGGCTTTATCAGTTTGCACTCATATTAACTGTTATTGTCATAAAATATGACATATTAATTTGTTCGACAACTAATAGGCCTACCATATGAAAATTCCATCGTAAAAAAAAATATATATGGTATTGAGTATTTTATGATGCCTCAACTTGGGAAAATCACTCAATGTGAAATATCTATAAGACTATCTATAGGACTGTGGAAGGGTTAGTGACAGGAATTCTTGAGAAAATCGAAATGTGTCCAACAAAACATCACTTAACCTGCGTGAAATAAAAGACCAGCGGGTTCCAAAAGGGTTTCGGTCATGTTCCTATCTTAGGAACAGAATCGCTTTCAGGTCAAGTAACTTATTAAAAATAGGTACATTAATTACATTTTACAAGTGCGCAAGTGACGTGCGCGATTAAAGTGACACACAACAACAAACAAACAACGCCTCGTATGTTACAGCAGTGATACTAGGCCTACCTCCACACTACTTGACACGATCTATGCTTGTTTCCCTTGTACCTAAATTTGAGAATTGTGGGTTTACAATGACTTCCGTTTACAAAAGGATTTCACGAGAGATTCTGCATTACATAGGCAGTGACTAATAAAGGTCAGAAAGAAAAATGTGTTTGACAATGTGTATAGCCCGTCCAGTCCGACTATATTCAGCACGAATTAACTGATTTAAGACCATCAAATTATTTGGTACCGGCTGGGTTTTCGTACCCAATCCAACTAATTCGAGCATACATATTCCCTATCTGTATTTATTAAAACGCAATGATCATACACCTACACCTTGGAGATCTGTCTTCGGTGTGATTAGACGGCAAAGGTTCTACTGCACCTGCATCAGTTATTTCACTTAGATTTCTCTTCCTGGGGCTGGTTGCTCAAAGCAGTATTAAATTTAATCCTAGTTTAGATGACGTAACGCCATGTTGAAGGCCTACCCTAATAGTGAATTAATGTGGTATTAGCGGCTAAAACTGCTTTAAGCAACCGGACCCTGGATATTAATTACTCCAAAGAATAATTTGTCTCAAAACCTTTATGACCAAAGTTATGCCTGATGATAAAAATCCCTGTCTTCATCGGAACAACTTGACTCTGATAGGATGCGTTTATCACTGTTAAAACATACGCCACGTTGTTGTTGTTCTTGGCCAATGTATGCGTCACTTCCGTTTTGTAAAATTTAAATTACTTTCCTAGTTTTAGTTTGCTTTTTGATCTGAGGGCGATTATGTGCCTAAAATAGTTTTAAAAAATTATCAAAAAACCCACTCAAAAACCGTTTCCTTGCTCTTTAAACGAGCAGCATCATATTTCATACTCTATCTGTAAAAAAATGTTCTTGCTGACGTTGAATGCTGAAAAGTAAGCCAAGTCTGTAATATTTCTATTTGAGAAGACTTGTCAACGAAAGTGGAATGCATTTATGTATATAAAGACGTTTATTTACGGCTCAACCGGTCTCTCTGTCATAAATTGTCATATTGTCGTTGTTTTTATTTGTCTGTCTTTCGTAACCTGTTCGGCTTGTTAATCGTGAACAGTTCACATATAATGGTGTGTTTCACGGCTATGCGGGTGTGAAATTGTTCACATGATTATCGAATCGCTGGTACACGGTTTGTTAACTGTAGTGCGGCAACACAAAGTGTTATTATAGTTTGTTAACTGTAGTGCGGCAACACAAAGTGTTATTATAGTTTGTTAACTGTAGTGCGGCAACACAAAGTGTTATTATAGTTTGTTTTTAGGGATTGTTACCATCCTAAAGCTTGTGCTGATATATTCGGCGAAAGGTCAATTACCACCATCACGGTTTGTTTGTTTGGTTTTTATTGTTTTGTTTTTTAAACTGATTTTCGATGTTGACTTCGAGTTCTTATGTTGGCTTCATATCTTTCGACCAAATGAAGTTGTTACAGTTATATACAAGGTGCACATTACTGCTGTTTCTGTCTCTAAGCATATAAAGACATTTTAAAAATTTACAATTTTGTCGTATGATTTTTTTACATTGAAACCATGTGCTGCTGGGTAACATGTGTGCTTTAAGACACAATGCGTCTTATCGATTAGTATGTTTCACCGGAGTGTTACACCATATCATTTAAAACATCAACAATTTATTTTATGCGTATGTTGGTGTTTCTTTAAATGTATTTATTTAAAAACTGAAACCAAAGGCCTTTGAATAACATTACCATTAACAAGAAGAGAGTAGAATGTGAAACTTTAAAGTAATTTAATGCTCGCAATAAAGACTTACCAGAATGAGATTCAACATGTAAAACTCTCTTCAAATATATTTCTGTTATTTTTATTTATTTTTTTGCACCAGGAACTGTGGGTCCATTAATTGGGGTCTGTTGCTCCCACAACTGTGACCTTTAACCCATTGTTATACGATTTTACGTCAAAACGGAGGTTATTTGCGACGATACAAAGTAAACCCTATGTTATCTTTTCAACAACTCAAACCTTTAATTGGATCAGAGGTTCTTGTGCCCTGGTATATACTGTCTGCTCTAAAGGGCACCACGTAGCTGATTTGTCTTACGTTGTGGTGTTTCCTTCACCAATTGGGCGGCAAGGCGTCGTACATGTATGTGAGTGTGACTAGATCAAGCACGACGTAAAACCGCAATCAAATGAGCAAACCTTTTTTTATAGCTGCAGACTTTGTTAACATGAAGGAATCATATCAAGCATAGGATTCTTGCCCCGGGCACTTCACGCAACTGCCATGTATTATATAACATAACTCTAGCGGAGGAAGTCACCCTCACCGTGCAGTGACGGTTGACTACAATATGTCTGAGATGCCGCACGCCTTTTCTAGTGCTGTGCCCTCGAGCCACCAATTACCTCATTCGACCACGGAAATTAATTTGAGAGGATTACCTGTATGCTGAGCAAAACCATGGCGAGTGGGTGGGGCAGTTATTTTTCACACGCCGGACTCTTCAGGATTGTCCAGTCACGCTTTCGTGCCATATCAATGCTAGCTAGGTGATTATGTTTATTAACGATCTCGATTCGCTGCTTCATATAATCCGTTCTGTGGGGTTGTTTTCCTGTAGTTGTGTCTTAGTTTGGTCGGTGTACATGGCCTACGTTCGTGTCACTGGAACTGTGTTTGAAAACAGATTCCAGTAGTTTGAGTTGAAATCATTAAAAGCACATCCATAATCGATATTTTTGCAACTAGACTGAATAAAATATAGATTAACACTATAAATACCCAATATGTCAAATCCCTATCACCCTTTCCCAGGAAAAAGTTCAGATTTTTCGTACAGCATTCAGTACTTTATAGACCCATTACTCATAATTGATTCCAGCATGATTCTCAAACTGCAAAGTTTTCGCAAAAAGCGTATCCCAGAGTCTCTTTCTCATTTCTTTATATTCACACTTCACTCTGTTGTGTGAGCAAAATAATATCGATATTGCATTTGTCCCTTTTAAACGGATGCTTTTCGCTCGATTGGCGTCATCGAAAGTGTGATTAAAAACTGTCGTATCGTGTTTGACAAGATAGTATTACAGATGACAAGCCCTGAGTGACAGCATCCATACTAGCTCAAGCCATTAAACTAATAGACAGGCTTGTTCATTTAATTCAGTTATTGGCTTAAATAGACTCTCCGGGGATTTGAAAAATCATTAAAAAAAATCCACTAGGGAAATGACTTGGCTAGTATTGCGTATTACGGAGGGCATCAATTGCGCTACGTACATGTAACTGTAGTCGATGATATGACATTGAAAACCGCTGTGTGTCTTTTTTTCACTACAATTAGCCTTTCAGAAGTTGGGTTTATTGTTTTAAAATACATTTTGGCAATTGACGGTTATTTGTTTTATTTTTCACATAACCTAGATATCGAAAACTAAAAAAGAATGCAATGCTCTACTACAAAATGTAAATGTGTGTTCACATACACCGTCGAGATTATTGTTTCGATTAATTTATATCAAAACTAGATGCATAAGTTAATTTATGTAAGTATGTATGTTGTTT
>JAVFBZ010024639.1:0-11360 GCA_032466195.1 Katharina tunicata
TAACAGTGGAATACCTAGAGGATGAGAACATTAATGTGTTGCCATGGCCATCAAGATCGCCAGACCTTAACCCTATTAAGCATATTTGGGACGAACTGAACAGACGTTTACGCCAGCGTAACCCCGCGCATCAGACGCTTCCGCAACTGTCCCATGCACTGCGTGAAGAATGGGTTAGGATTCCACGTGCCCGGATTCAAAGACTCATTCAGTCTATGGCAAGGAGGTGTCGCGCAGTGATTGAAACTCACGGTGGCCACACAAGGTACTGTCTTCAGCGCCCTCGTGTGGCGCTTTTCGGTGACGAATACGCCTCCGCTGCCGTCGGTCCATAACGAGGACATTACCACATGGTTGTACCAACTTTAACTGTGCTACAAATTACTGAATTATCTCGCTTTGTATTGAAGAGATAATTCTATTAATGTTTCGCCTATGCGTTTCTTTTTTGACAGAGTGTGTATTGTATTTAATCTCCCGTTAAGTTGTCACCTCCATAGTCTAGCTTTATGTGTAGACAGTCCTGTTTGTATGAAATTTACTTTAGTGCGAACCAGAAGGCCATATTGTCAATGAACTTACATGAAGAACAGATAAATGTGCCAAACTTAGAGGTAGTTTTATGGACAAACGTTCCTTATTGCAGAGTGATAATTAGGCTATATTGCAATGTTGCTTTCTGCTTAACTAAGTTGACAAGTATGCCTTTGTATTATAAAATCAGAGAAACTCTGAACAAGCAATCCGGATGACAATGATAATATATTTAGGCTCTAATATACCATCAAGCATACACCAGAGAAAAATATTCTTTACATTATAAAATTTAAGTGGGCATTTTCATATCTTGATATTTTTTTTAAGGATACAATGTAAGGTTATGATGATTGCCCATATAATAAGAATAAATATTTTTTTAAATACTGCAGAAAGGAGCTACAAAAACCCTCACATTTCCGAAGCCAATCATCGTTCAAAACCCCTGTAAATTTAAGTTAAATTCCACTGTCTTTTTTCTTGTCAAACGTCCACAAATAACACAACGTTAAGTGAACTGCCGACCGGGATGGCACCATAATTACCCATCAACTTATTTACACATCTAAGCCTACTCGTCCATCAGAATTTTTAACACTAAAATAATTCATGAATGCAATTTCAGATTTACTGTTACCCAGGCAAGTCCTTCACCTTCAGCCAAGTTATTGCTACTTCAATTCTTTATTTGTTTTACGAGGATAAGCCTCGGTCATAGGCCACGAGGGCTTCTTCTTAACCATCATAACAATAACAACATTTAACAATATCAAAACAATAATAAAAGTATATGAACTAATTTGGAAAAAAAACATAAATTGAATATTTTATGGTTATTCGTCTCTTTTTAATTTGTCATTATAATTTTATTGAATTTTACACTAATACCGCTCACGACATTTCATGCTTATGTGAACACATCAGTGGAAATAAGTAATATAATTAAATTATTTTGATCAATATTAATCCTATACATTTTCGCGATGTCTTGTTTATTGTACTGCAAAGCGTTTTGCCCAGTTTATATAGTCATCCACTATTTAAAACATGCTAAAATCATATTCAAAACTGAAATCTATACCTCCACATAGTAAAATTTGACATATATGTGGATAAACTGATGAGTCTAACCGAAATTAATCCTGGACAAAATAAGCTTTGCCAGTGACTTGAACATGACTGTTCTTAATGTTATGTAATTGGGGCATTTTAGGAAGTAGTATTTAACATTTTCCACCGGATGTCCACAATGTTCACAAGATCTTGATCCTAAAATGTTATGTGTGAACAGATCGCTGTGAAGCCCGCTCAGTCCCATTTTCATCCGGCATTGCATAATCGATGTGTATGATGTAAATTGGTTATAAAGATTATAAAAGCTGTTATCGTCTTCGACTTTAAGATCCCGTTTCAGTTTAGAAAAATGATATTGTTTTTGTTCATTGGAAAGTGTGTTTTAGTCTTTTTATTGTTTGTGGAAAACTAAATTACTAAATAACGAGGTTCAGCTCATAAAAGGAATGAATCTGTTGCTATTTCGTTAATTTTATTTGTAATCTCACAACGTCGTATGGGCAATAGACTAATAAGATAAATTGGTGAAAGTCCATCAATTATATTATGAAGAAGAAGAATTCTTTGTCTTTTTCGTCTTTTTGCTAAGGATTCCTTTAATGTCTTGTACCAGTTTTTTTATATGGGGTAAACCAGAGGCCACCTGTGCATATCAGTGCAGTTCTACGTTGGACAGATTCAAGTTTTTGCACAAGGTTTAGGCTACAGTTGTCATAAATTACATTTCCATATTCTAAAACGGGTCGTATAGAGGTGGTGTAAAGGTTTTGTAAACAATTTCGTCCCAATAACAGTTAACGAATGCGCTTCACTTGGATACCATCCTGATGCAAAACAGGATATTGAGGGTGTTTCTTTAATGAAAAAACAAAACAAATTTACTGTTTTAAGTACATTAAATGTGACACGCCACTGCTTCGCCCAACGGAACAGGACATTTAAATCTTGATTTAACTTAGTTTGGGAAATCCTGTAAAGGTTATTCTATTGTTCTTTTTTCTTGTTCTTTTTCTTGTTCTTTTTGCTTGTTATAGAAATCAGCCATCATGGTCGTTATGATCTGTCAGGGAAACTTAATTGACTATTTGTTTTTGTTCTGCCGCGAAACGGGACAAAATATTATTTCGAGGCGCACCATGATATCAATTGATGCTTTCTTTTTGATAAATTAGAAAACCCCATAGAGTCCCAAAATGAGACATATACTTTAAAATCTTATTGGTTTTATTCTCGAAAAAGGGCAGTTAAAACAAGAGCTTTTTAATAAAATGTATTTTCTTGAACGAAGAGCTGTTTACTTCAATCAAAGTTTGACTTGACGTTTTTCAATCTGCCCTAATGATTCATCTAACCAATGCGATAATTCCATCTATATATTGCAATATGTTATGTTGATATCGCGCTTTGTAATCATCAACATAGAACCAAAAGCAAATAACCATTACCTGTTTGTTTTCATTGTGGCTTGATAATGGTTTTGTAATAACTATTGAATCCCAGTACCTTTATGTGTTTTGTTTGTTGGAATAGTATCTCTGATCTGCTACAGTCTTACACTTATAAATAACCTGTTTTGTTTTCTATTTCGTTTACGTAACATTGATCTAGTTATGAATATCGGACGTATATTGGTATAATAACTTTCATGGTCATAAAAAGACAAACAAAAATCAGTATGGCGTAGACATAAATCATATAGGTAATGACCAATACAATATTGATATTTGTCTGTTATGGTTTCCATTTGTAATGGAAAAACCGCCTTTCAATTTGCAACTGTCAGAAAATATATTGTTTAGTTTCAAGACGAAGTAAGAGTGGCAGATGAAAAACATAAAAGAGCCAGGAATGGTCATTTGCATTGTGGAATAAAAGGAAAAATTGCAATTGCAAACTATGTAAGGTTTCATAGGCATTTTGTAGCAATTGAAGTGGGGAAAGTTTATCCATGACTTATGATATTGTAATTGAATAAGGTATTTTGTATTTACAGATAAAGCACATGTCTTAATGTAACATTCCGGGGCTGTAACAAGTCGGCGCTCTTACCATTCAGTCTGACAGGGAGACTGTACAGTCTCTAAATAAGTACTTACGTTGAGATTCAGTGCTAACAAGGCTTGAGACAGGTTTTCCATTCGTTATCTGATGTATATTTAATTAGACGGACTTGTATTACTCATTTTATTCTGTTCGCATCATTTTACACCAAAGTTATCGAGCCAATAGTGTTGCGTTCGTATAATTTATTTTAGATTTGTTTTAGGTGTATACTAAGCAAGCATGCCTGATAATTCTCTGAAACAAAGTAAATGATTACATCAATCGATTATTACTGCAAATTAATGAAACTGGTTCAATTTCACTGCACGAACACATGCTATTCAGGTAACACTTTTGGCACATTAGTTTAATTTAATTCAAGAACTACAAGATGTGCAAGACAAACTATGTACTTGTAGCTATTTATTTTCTATAACTTTTTTTAAACTTTAAACTCACACTATTTAAATGATTTGCTTAATCGTCATTAGAAGGGCCATTTTAATTTAATACCCAAATTAAATATTGGTACTCTTGTGGATATAAGTTAGTTTCTTTTCTGCGACCAGAGCAAGATAGTTTAGGCTGAATATTGCCATTAATCCGCATAGTTATAGGCCACAATGTTGTGTCATCAAAATTCACAAGCCATTCATAACCTTTTGGCGGGAATAAAGCTATGAGCTTTTTTTCTTTTACCAGATTGGAAGATAGGAAAAACATCGCATTTTAAAGCTTTGTGGGACTACACTTGTTGAAAAAGATACATGAGAATTATGAAAGAGTCACGAAGAAATAGCATCAGTTGCCAATTGAAATGTGGATATTTTGATGTGAACCAACCCTGGAGAAGGAGATGAACGTGAAGCACTGATCAGTGGTTAGACATCACCAGCTAAAGGTAAACTTGCTAAAGTCGAGGCATTCAGAAACTTACAAACTCGCGAATCCGCTATGTCTGCACCAAGTTTGGAAGCAATATAAGATATATTAAAGCTGATAGAGATTTATTGGTGTTATTTTCAATTTTATGCTACTTTGTGTTCGTCCCCACGGATGACATACGTAAACTTCTATTGTGGATTGAGCCAAATTTGTCGTGCCTTTCCTAAACTGAGCAGGAGTTTGTAATTCAGATAACTCATCTACCAATAATGCTCCGAATAAAAGTACAACGCCAATGAAGTTCTCTTGATATTCTGTAATATTTTATGGATGAACATGGTTAGATGTGTGTGGTAAAAATCTACTAATTAAAAAGGAAAGAAAAGAAACTGCATTAGAAACAACGAAAACTGTTATTCTAGACGATTATATAGAAAAAAAAACGACATTCGTAACTTCATTTTACAAAAAAACTACAGCAAAATAAACTGTGTCACAAATAGTGGAACTACTTTCATAGATTAAGACAGGCAGCATATAGCGGAATTTATATTCTTGCGCCGATAAGTGGCAGAGGTATTATCTTTATTAAAATCTGACTAGGTACGTAACCTTCCGAGTAAAAAGGTAGTTGCTTTCAAAAATTAGGCTTAGTTTCAAATAGACGGCTCTTAACGATCTAAACTATTAAAAATGTGTCCAAATACTGTTCTAAATTTCCTATATGTCATTAAGGGCATCGTATATACTCAAATTGAGTTAGAGGTCGTTTCAGTATGATGCAGTGTCAATGCAAAATCTCGTCCTGACGACAAAAGACAGTTTATAATTACGTTACTAACTATTTCTGTTGTCAAAAGTCAATCCTTAGTTTTGAATGAAAACTCAAAAGGCGAGAACAGATAAAAATTCACGCTGTTGGCGCCTCAGTCCAACAAAAAACATGAATCAGGTTCCAAAGTTAACTAGTGAGAAACATCGCAAATTCCCTACCCGGGTAACCAAAAACCTTAACCTGAACCGTGCTTGTTCCACAAACAAAAAAATAAAAGGATTAAAATAAAACCACTATTGCACTGCTGACAGAACAAAATTCCTCTTAAATAAGACAACGCTTGCACTGGTTTTGCTAGTGTTAAATAACAATTTACATTTTGAATATTTTGGATGAATTCCACTAGTTCTTTCTGTGTATTTCTGATAGATTTGTATTTAATTGGATTCCATTCTTAAGACCGTGTGTATTAAATAGATGGAAATGGGATAATGGTCTGGGATATCAGTTAAAAGCCTACCGGAGAGAACTTCTACACTCAATAAATTAGTAATGGTATATAGAGGTTGGCCAACGATACGAGGGTGATTTTAATCGTAACACACGCGCTTGAGTTGATTAATCTTTTTCTCAAATTACATGTATATATTTTTAGCTTTTTGAGGTGATTTTAGTGTAGAAATCTGTACATTTTGGACGGATTGGTCTTTATACACATTGTTGTGCACTTGCACCTGGCGACGTCATAGAAAGGCAGCGACTGAACTGGAACGCTTTTTTGCAACCAAAATGTAGAACGTTATGAAATAGTCGTGCCGTCACAAGAGCAACGATATTGAAAATGTGATGTAATCTCTCCATGACGTGCTTACCGTTAAATAATATCACACAATAATCAACGGCTTTAGAGTGAGATTATCGCGGTTGTAGTCTGATAATGTCCGATAACTGTGTTGTGTTAGACTGCAGGCCTACTCGTGTAATTTTAGTAATATGTGGTGAAAAACATCGGATTTTAAGAGTAGTTGTATGCTAAATTGGAAGTCGGTATCTGTTATAGTTTTTCTTGTAAAGGCCAGACAACAGTTCAAATAGCAGTTCACAATTCAGTTAACAATTCGTTACTTTTCACCGGAAGTGAAACTGTTTTATCTCATCATGTAGGCATTGCCTAGGAGTATTATTATACCAAGAAAGAAGTTCGTATCTGCTATAGTTTTGTTTTGTAAAGGCCAGACAACATATCAAATAGCAGTTCACAATTCAGATAACAAATCGTTGTTTTCCACCGGAAAGGAATTTTTAAATATCGTTATGTAGGCCTCACCTAGGAGTAAGAAGTTCGTTTATGCTATGGTTTTACTTGTAGATAATTTTTAATAAAAACAAAGCCAAATAGTGACTGGTCCCATCGAATTGTGAATGTGAACTGTTTACTGAATTGCAATGTAAATGCGTAAATCAGTCAAGGTAAACTACGATCGGCCGATTTGCATTCTATATGACCAGTCACATAACACCAATTACGTTACTATTCAAGTCAGTTCATCGATAGTTTGTAAATCAAATTATATAAATCAATTCATGCTAATTATGTCATGTCAAGTTGTATTCTTGGGTTTGTAAACCTCAACTTATTTAAAAGTATTTTACATTATTTAAAACACAATAAACGTAACTGAATACTGAAGTCATCATGTTTGGAATTCTATATTTCGGTCTATCTGTGTAGCCTGTGTAGAATTGCTTTTTAAAATTAAAGTTATTTTGCCTACACTAATTTTTTAATTTGATACTGAAATATTGACATTAAATAACTGCATGTGACGGCACATTTTGTTGGTACAATTATACTTAGTTAACTTTGCAACTGTTTGGCATTATCAACTCAATTTCGTTAAACAAAACGCAGAGGGGCCTTCTTAATACTCGTTTCATTATTTAATTGCAACAACATATATTACATTTGATTTCGAGGCTGTTAATTCATGTTATTAAGGAGCAGGAAGACATTCAATGTCCCTCGTTTAGTCATTTCATGGCACAGGTTCGTTGGTCCGATTCTCAGCCTTAACAGAGAGCGGTAAATGTTCTAACTGGCTGTATAAACGCTGCCAAAGCCAGAGACCCCAGTTCGAATCCAGGTTGAGGCAAACAATTTGTTTTCTTTACATTTATAATATATAAGTAGAATCTATTCTAATTTACTTAACCGAATAAACTGCATGCATTTATTTTATCCAAATCCTAAGTATTTATTACAACTCACTTTTCTACAGTATATTATAACATTATACCGTCAAAATATTTCAAATAGTTATTTAGCGTAGACCTTTAAACCTAGAAACTTCATCTACATCATCCCTGGTCACTCATGCTCACTCTATATTTATTTTGAATAGATGCAGGTGTAATTAGGCAGTAATAATAGATACAAACGCATTTAGATAGTAAAGCCTATTTGCAACTTATACATACATTTGGTACAAGGGAAAACGAGAAAAAAGGTACAGATCGTTTATATGACATCGGCTCAAGAACAATTTGATCTGAAAGAGGAACTGTTCCAAATGTATGCAAAATCAAAAATAGTTGAATACACGATTGTTGTAGATACATGTATTTGTGTTAATTCAATGGGTTTTTTTTTTATCTCAAGTTCATAATTTTCGTTTTAATACCTTAAACTGCGTTTATTTTAGAAGTTCTTGATTGTTCAAATATGGAGTAGCTAAGGTTTGACCCCGCAGTGAAAACAACAACAACGGAAACTAACTACTGATTGCCCGATCAACAAGCTGATGAAAACAGAAACCAAATCAATGTAAACAATATTGAAAAAACATGATATAGTAGCGTTTTACTCCAAAAATGGTAAGAGAAGCAACACAACCAATATGCCCCCGTGCTTTATGCTTATATATTCTTTACAATAGGCCTACATATATACGCTTTATAAACATAGACGGGTTAATTGTTGTCATAATATTTGCACTATAAAAATTTGTCTCGTATTGATTGGCTTTTCGCTCGTCCAGAAACATTTGTATCAGCTATATATATCACCCAGACTTCGGCAGGAGTATCAACCGGTTCTGTATATGTGTGGTGTCTAGGGAGTCAGGTGGTTAAGCACTTGGTTAAGTTCATTTCATTAATTAGTTTATTTCTCGCTTACTTTAATTTTCCATCCTGTATCGCATTTTACCGCAACTGAGGTTACATTAAGCATAGCTATTTTTCAGCAGGTTCTCTATGAAACAAAAGAGCGATTGTTTTTTTGCCGAACAACATTTCATGTTTTCTTTTTGATCGGCTACGAACCGCCATAGACGAGAGAGAGAATTTATGGGTTAAGAAAGAGATTGACTCATACTGAATGGTTACGTTGAACTGACTTGTCGATACAGTTCATTTCATTGGTCCGATTGGCCAAATTGAACTGACTTGTCGTTACAGTTCATTTTATTGGTCCGATTGGCCAAATTGAACTGACTTGTCGTTACAGTTCATTTCATTGGTTCGATTTGCCAAATTGAACTGACTTGTCGTTACAGTTCATTTTATTGGTCCGATTGGCCAAATTGAACTGACTTGTCGTTACAGTTCATTTCATTGGTCCGATTGGCAAAATTGAACTGACTTGTCGTTACAGTTTATTCCATTGGTCCGATTGGCCAAATTGAACTGACTTGTCGTTACAGTTCATTTCATTGGTCCGATTGGCCAAATTAATTAACAATCTCTCCAAAGAAACGTTGTAGTCCTAAAGACAGACATGCCCTCTCGGCAAAATTCAGTAAATTATATATTGGGCACTTACATATGGTGAATCAGAATGCTGGTATGGATAAGTCAGGATGAGAGAAAGGTCACATGTCCTTGTAAGTTACAATTATATGATAACATGGTTTTGACACCAAACAAATGTTAAGAGATTTAGCTGAACCTTTCTGTTAAATTGATAAAATATACCATGTAAAACAAAATAAAAGTAAATCTGAATACTGAAGTGATCATGTTTGATTTTCTATATTTCGGTCTATCAATTTAACCATTACCAGGAATATCACATAAGCCTCGTTCACTTCTACTAGACATCCGGTAACATCATTAAAAGTCTTGCAAACTGAAATTATAACAAATGGTCTATTCCGTAAAGCTTTTGCGTGTTACCTTATCAACAGGGTATTCAATGTATTAAAATCCATTCCATCAGCCTCCTTTTGATTTGGAAGTAAATCATGTATTCCTAGTGGTACGGAACGGAATTATCTCCCGTCAGAGCCATATAGTTATCTTAAAGATGTCCAGCACATCAGAACGATAAACTCAAAATAGTTACCCGTCGGAAACGTTCCGTTGGCGTTCAAGTGTCGTATATGTTGGAATACAAGTTGATTATACAGGGGAAATTCAGTTTGTGGGCGTTTTATTATATCATGGGCAGATGTATATTACTGTACTTAAATGTCATTGTGAGACTAACAAACTAATCGCTAACACAAGTGTCGTAACATGGTGAAGTTTCACGCTGCACTCCCAAAGAAAGACGACTGCGGGATGTTTGGACAAACATATGTTTACACAGCAACACATAAAATAGATACACTTAGAAAAATGAATGACAAAAAAAAAACCTGAAACAAACAAAATATGTATACTTGTGTGTTATAAATAACAATATATCAATAACAATATATGGAATAAAGTTTTAAACAGCTGTGGTTATTTTCCTTTTACCCACATTGTAGACGGCAGTCGTTCGATTCCCACGCAAACATCAGTTTTCAAAATTGTCTGCTAGAAATATTATGGACGAAAGAAAGAATGCAATACCAAAATATATATGTACCATTATATTAATTACATTGACTTTCATCCACTTTCCAAAACCAAGTAACCGAGAACAAGGTTACAGCGCTTTACTATAGTGATACGGTATATTGTATACTTGTCCCGATCGGCGCTCTTATAATTGTATACCAGTGCTTTATATCCCAACAAGGATCAAGTTATTACATAATCCAAGAGCATATCCTTATTATCCAGAACAATTCTACAAGGCTTAAGATGTGTATAACTGGAAATTTCGTGCATTTTGAATATCTCTGCATGTGGATACACAAAATGCCCGAATATTAAAACATGCATGACTTTAGCAAAACATCCAAATCAAATCAACCTTTATTAAACGTGGGGGACATTTGATACAAAATAACACTAATCCTTTGGAAACATATGCCGACTATTACCTAAAAACGACAAACATTAATGTTGTTGGGAATATAAACATAGACTGACAATTTCGCTGTAAATAGATATTTGACCCTAATAACATGTGTATGTCCGTAATATGTGATCCGATGATGGCACACTGTTAGTCTCGAATTCATTCTGTAACGATCCTTGCTAATGGTACGTGATGGAACTCATCAAATCAAAAACATCAAGTTTTATACATACTTCGGGTTCATTAGTGTATTTGGCTCAAATTATCACAATCCCATAACGGTGCAGGTGTCGTAAGTGTAGAAATTCGAGATGATCATTGTGGAAAATCATTATTGTGTCCATGTTTTAGTCTGTGTCGGATGACATTTCTGTTAGACAACGATCAATGGCGTGCTGAAATGTCATTTTAATTCAACAGGTACATCTGACTTATCTTGATTTAGTCATATTTATAGCCCAGCCTTTTGATTCGCATAGGGGTATTAGTTTACAGCATTGTCTGAAAGAGAATAATATTTCTCCGCGGAAGGGAGAACTGTCCTAAAGGAATGGAAATACTTTTAGATTACCAGATTATAATTGTTAGGTACATGTACGTGTAGTAAGTGAGATATGTCTGAATTAATATATACTTTATCAATAGTAATCACACTGGCACACTAATTAATGTCGATAAATCATCTCATGTTCTAGATAATTAATATATGTATACTTTATGACAGAAGTTGGAACTAATTTATGACATCCGAGGTGCATCTGTATGTAAGGGATTGTAATGTATCAAGCTGTAAGCTGTGATTAAGATAGTAAG
>JAVFBZ010024650.1:0-11360 GCA_032466195.1 Katharina tunicata
TTTATTTATTTATTTATTTATTTATTTAATACAATACCAACAGACCATACGATGATCCCATGACAGGTCAGGAAAAACACTATATACAAAGGAATATATACTCATCTTTGGGCTTAACAAAATTTAAAACTATAACAACGACAATAATACTAATAATGTTTAAAACAATTTCAAACAGGAAACACGTATAATTAAGACATTATAAATTCTGAAGCCTTCCTCTTAAAACTAGTCTTTGGTATAAATATGTCAACATCAGCCTGGTTAGATAATTCATTAAAAAAGTTCATAGCTCTAGGGCACTTTCGTAAATTGTTTCGGTTTCTTTGAGCTAAGAACAGAGGTCTGTTTCCAAGAGCACGTCGAGGTATGTAAAAGTTGATCTGTGCTAAAATATAACTGGACTGGTACAGGTTTAGAACTGAGTGCAAAAACATGAAATCTAACAAATGACGCCTATTTTCTAGTGAATGCAAATTAAAAAGCCTACAGACAGACTGATAACCAATAGAACAATAATCAATATTGCATTTGTAACTTAAAAAACGCAAAAAAACATTTTTGAATTTTTTCTAGTAGAACAATTTCAGTTTTAGTATATGGACTCCAAACTACAGAATAATTACAAAGACATGACGACTGAGATGGATTTTCAACTTCTGGAAAATCCATCTCAGTCGTCATGTCTTTGTAATTTACCCAGCTTCTAAATGCCACTCAAACAAGATACAGAATAATACTCAATATGGCTTCTGACAAGAGTTTTGTATATAGACAAAAATGTTTGGGGTGAATTGAAAGATTTACAACATCGCTTAATGCTTCTTAAATGCTTTTTTACATACCGATTAATTATGTGATTTAAAACTCAGACAAGAGTCCAAAATAACACCAAGGTATTTCACTTCTTTTACTCCTTAATGGAGTATCTAACAGATCATAGCCAGCAACCAAATAACGTTTTTTGTTAGTGAAAGTAATAACTTGACACTTTAGAACATTCAATTTGAGCTTCCAGATACTACACCAGCGTTCAACCAAGTTCAGATCGCATTGTAAAAGATCAGCGCCCTTACAATCTTCAACCATTCTATATAATTTAGAGTCGTCAGCAAACATTGAGATTTCAGAGTTTCTTGGAACATTTGGAAGTCATTTACATAAAGTAGATATAGAATGGACCCTTGGAGAACTCCAGATGGTACAACCCTACTCACAGACTTACAACCATTTACAACAACTGACTGTGTTCTTTTATATAAGTATGACGCAAATTCCTAAGTAATGGTGTGTCTGGCGCATAATTAGAGAAAATATATTGAATACTGATACGAAACGTTATGTACTATATCACAACATATTTGAATTCTCGCCAGTAAGCACATGGCAAATGTTTGTGAGTTAAAATCATTAAAACCAATTAAATGAAATTCAAAAGAAACGTAAAAATGCTCACATCCATAAATTAAGCTGATGCAATGGTCATTATTCTGTGATCTCAGTTAATCTTCTACCGTCTGGAACACCACTGAGTATGTAACAACACATAGCGAGACAAAAACACACCACGTCACAAATCAAGTTAAGGTGAGCAAGGTGGGATATTATAACGGGTTTGGCCTGTTAGCATTGTTCGGCCACACAACAAAGTCAACACTCCGTTTCCCACGTGGGCACAAACAAATTTAACAACTGTCAGGTTTAATTGCATTTGTAATAATTTGAACGTTCTTAATTGTCTGATTACAGATTCAGCTGCAGTACTACATCACGTTTGTCTCAGGCGGATGTGTATATGATCAAGTCAATAAATGTACTGAACAGAACTCCGACAATAAATGGTCTGGTCATTGCCAACATATATAACGGCTCATGCTCAGTTTAATTGCATCTCTTTATTCTTATTTTCCTAGGCGGAACAAATATTGAGTTGGATAAGGAAAATTAAAAAAACAAATTTAATTTTGTTTATTATTACCTTAGACAACACATTGGTTCATTTGTATAATCAGGTAAAGCTATACAACATAACGAGCGGGATACAAGTTGTGATAGTGGACCGTAACGAAACAATCCTACTATCTTTGTGGCTTCGATTGTGTAAAACAATAGATTATATTTAAAATTCATATGCTAACAATTTTATGTACAGTACATGAAATCTATGTCACCAATGTAACAAGATGCAAATTAAAAATATAATTACTTTTTAATATAGCCCTATATCTATCTCAAACGCATCCTTAGGAAAGTTGCGATTTGTTTATTAATATTTTATCTTCACATAGCAAAGGATTCTCTACACAGATACATAGTGATAGGATTTAAATTTTCTCATTAATCAACGGCGTGACAAAGAGTTTGTGAGCTTAAATCATTTGACTGATTTTTAAAAGACAAATATGAAAAACGCTCACATTAATGAATTAGACTGGCGCCAGTGTCATTATTAAGAGGTCTTGGTTAATCCGTTACCGTCTGGGATACCGCTGACAATCTAATAACATAATCCGCAACAATAACACATCGAAACAAATAATGTTAAATGATTGATTCTAACGGATTAGCCATTGTGCACGACAAATCCAACATCCCATTTCTAACATACACGCAAAGTTAAAACTTTTCTGGTGGTGGTCTAGTTGTAGAAATTCTAACATTGATGTATAGGAATGAATAAAACATAATTATAAAATGTTTGTAATAAGGAGAATTTACGAACAGAAAGCATTGTCCGTGAAATATGATTGAACTGATATTACCATATTCCTAAATACCATCGTTTGAAAAAACAGGTAGCTATTTAAATGCTCTTCCGTATAGATTTTCCTTGCATTGATTCAATACAACTCTTCCTGCATTTTTGGTTAGTGGTATTTGAAGTAAATGGTTCTTTTTAAATAATCATTGGCATCAATATTTGGTTCTGTGTTTTTCTCATTTTCACTACATTAATACGTTTGTATCTCATCGTTATTTTAAAAGAAAAACCTCTTTGGTATTGTATTATATGACAAAACATGACGACTGAGATGGATTTTCAATTTCTGGGCATATTGGTAGGCGACGTTTCGACTGAGATGGATTTTCAACTTCTGGGTACATTGGTAAGCGACGTTTCGTTCTTAGCATCAAGGCCGAAACGTAGCCTACCAATATATACCCAGAAGTTGAAAATCCATCTCATTAATCATGTTTTTGTTATGTACCCAGCTTCTAAATACCGCTTAAACAGGATTGTATTATATGATTATACATTTGATTTCATAGTGAATAATATAAGACGTGATCCTAATCATGCGATGAACTGTTCAATAAGTTTTGTATCGCAGAAAGATTGATTATTGATTAGCTGCTTACGAAAGACTCTCGTAAGGACGTTTGGGTTGTGAAAAGCACAAACAATGTAAGCTCGGCGCCTTGATTTGTTTGTTTTTTGTTTTGTTTAGCTACCGACGTTGACAATATATGCCATGCTAATAATGCAATAGATTCCTTCCACTAAGGCAGATACAATAATTATATTTATGTCAAGAGTAATCCCCCTTGCACAGGGATACATTGTATTATACAGATGCTTCATTAGAAGCTGAGTAACAGTTTGATGGCCGTGAGCAACGGTTTTATATATTGCTAAAATAGACAACCCGAAACAGGTCAGATGATCATGGTTGACAGAAAATGGTCAGTAATTGATGGTTGTGGTGATCACATCCACGGGGTGCCAGTTTCACACCCACCTATCTGTGCTAAAGCGGTTTGAGATGTTGACCATTGTTGTCGCGTAAAACCAGGCGCGTAATTTCTGGCCTGTTTATACCCAACATAGTATGCTTATCATTAGGGCCGAGCTGGGTTGATAATAGCAAGATGTAATTCCATGATTCTCATGACGTCCCTTAAAATGACAGTATCGGTTTGAGCGTTATATAAAAATTAAAGGCCCAAAGTATAAGCTTTCAGAAAATATCAACCTCGAGAATATGCGATATACCGTATTAAAATAATAATAATATTTGTAAAATATATAACGCGAATGGTGATTTATACATAAATGTAACAGAAAAGCCGATATTTTAGTTTCAGGATTATGTCTGGTGTGAGCCCACTCAATTCTGGATTTCGTAAGATAAACTTTTGAATTCTGCCAAGTTGAGGAAACGTTTCTACTCACTTTCTGCTAAATTCAGAAATTGACACTTTCAACTAAATCATCGGCATGCAACCCTGGGTTTCAATAACATAGCTATTAAAGATCTGTTATGCCCCCTCAAGAATCGGGCAAACGAATTTCAGGCCTGGGCGGAGTAATGTATCTATTTCATCCGTCTATAGTCGTGCTGTAATTCAGTTTTTTTCAGGTGCTGGAAAACGACAACACATCTTTTCAATAACAACAGCAAAATCAACCATCTGTGATTACAGACCAAATGATACAATTAACAAGTCAAAACAAATCTGCCGTGACTGTTTGATTTCTGATAGGTTTTTTACTATATTTTTCAATCTTGCAGCAAATAAGTTTTTAAAATATGAATTGCCATCACTATTTGCTTCCGCGTATTTATATTTTTTACGATAAAGGCTTGTGTCTCATATTTGTCACACAATAATCAACCCCTTAAATAGTATTGTAATAATCGATTAAGCAAGCGAGCTACTTTGCTTAGATAATGAATAGTAGGCCTACATAATCTAAAAACGTGATTCCAATCACGTTAGAAACTGTTAAATGTGTCATGCAGAAAGAGCGAACGATTGTTAATTAGCTTAAATTAAACTGACAATTCGGTAAGATTTTTCATAACGGACATTCGCCAAAAAATCGTATATGTAGGAGTTTTTCTTTTGTTTTACATCGGAATTTGTACCCGGGCGTCTGGTTTATCAATATTATATAGATCATTTTACTAGAAGCTCATCAACAGCTTAGTGGATGTTAGAAAAGCCCCAAGTTTGTTTTTGGTTTGCTGCTGAAAGAAACAACCCTATACAAAACAAAACTCTAATCAAGGTTGACAGGCATGCAGTGTTCAGAATGGACAATAATTGATGGTTGTGGTGATCACATTTACGGGGTGCCTGTCTCACACCCACAGATCTTTGCTAAAGCGCTTTGAGTGTTGACCGTTGTTATCACGTAAACCAGACACGTCACGTCAGGCCTATTTATATCAAACACATTATACCAGCGAGAGGTTATTTCTTGCTTTCATAACGTCTCTCAAATGACAAATTTTGACGACAAAATAATTACCAGTTTTATATACTTATTATATAACAGAGGATTCTGAATTATTCTCTCTCCTTTATTTGAAGTCTATTGTCATCATGGATTAATTATAATGTCCCCTTTTCAGTTGACATTGGTTGTTCAGTTTGCAGTTCAATGATATATAAATTATTCCTAAAATAATTTTTTTTTTAATAAAAATAAATAAAAATAATAAATTAACAATAAATTCCAAAACTCTTACAACGGTGGATTTGTAATGCCGATTCAATAGTCCCCCCATACAACCATTGGATATTGGCTTAACTTCATGCCAGAGAATCCCGAACAAAAAGGTCATATCGAGGATACGGTATAAAAGTAACCGGTAGTGTTGTATTAGATTGGTACGGATGCCTAGAATCTATTTGTCTATGTATAGATCAATTGTATTATTCCTAAGAAATGATGTGTCTGGCGCAAAATAAGATAAAATAAATAGAATACTGATACGAAACGTTATGTACTATATCACAATACATTTGAATTCTCGCGAGTAAGCACATGGCAAATGTTTGTGAGTTAAAATCATTAAAACCAATTAAATGAAAATTCAAAAGAAATGTAAAATTGCTCACATCCATAAATCAAGCTGATGCAATGGTCATTATTCTGTGATCTCAGTTAATCTTCTACCGTCTGGAACACCACTGAGTATGTAGCAACACATAGCGCGACAATAACACACCACGTCACAAATCACGTTCAGATGAACAAGGTGGGATATTATAACGGGTTTGGTTTGTTAGCATTGTTCAATCACACGACAAAATCAACACTCCTTTTATCACGAGGGCACAAACAAATTTAACAACTGTCAGGTGTAATTGCAATTGTGATAATTCGAACGTTGTTAATTGTCTGAGCAAAGGTTTAGCTGCAGTACTACACCACGTTTGTCTAAGGAGGATGTGTAAATGAGCAATTCAATAATTGTTCTGGTCATTGCCAACATATATACATAACAGCACATGCGACACAGCTTTTCATATAAATAGCCGATCGTGTTTAATTGCATCTCTTTATTCTTATTTTCAAGGTGGAACAAATATTGAGTGGGATAAGGTAAATTCAAAAACAAATTAAATTTTGTTTATTATTACCTTAGTATTACCTTAACTGACTGAGTATTATTACCTTAACATTGGTTAATTTTTTGTATAATCAGGTGAACCTATGCAATGTGGCGAGCGGGATGCAAGGGTAAATCTATCAAGTAAATTACTTCAAAAATGAAATGTAAATCGTCAATAGAATCGTCAATATAATAACAATGGCTATTAAAAGGTTAAAATATTGTAGATAAAAGATGAAATCCTGGACACGATGATAAGCTTTTAGCTTTTTAGTTGAGAGCTGAAAAGCTTGAAATCTGGGAAATGTAGAGCTTTTCGTCTTTCAGTTTTTGAAAAGATAGTTTTGGAAGTTAGAAGTAAGAAGCGATATCGAGCTTTCTTTTTGTTAATTTTCATTGGAGTTTTACACCGTATTTAACGTTATTTCACTTATATATAGGCGTGCCAGCTCAACTGGTAAAGAAAACCACCCAAACTGACGCTGGCAACATACAGGACAACACACAACATTTACAGGACGTAAAACAAGTCACCACAACAAATCGTCGAAACCTAAACGTATACTTATCACAACGTCTCACACTCAGTCAAAAGTCAAAAAGACTAATGGTACAAAAAAAAATGGAAACGTAGTAATAATAATGCGCGGTGAATTTAAAATATTTGGATGAGTAAGATCCAAAAACAGTGGAATAAAGTGTTTGCGATATCTGACATTGTATTGTGGGCTATCGAAACGATATTCGGTCGAATTAATATCTCACCTTTTACAGCTATAACCATGCATTAAACTGGTATTTTCGGTGTCCCTGTGCCAGTGCTTACGTAGAGAAAGATTCGCAGACTTTACCTGGATAAAAATTTTCTAGTTCTACCGTGAGCCTCTGTAGCTCAGTCAGTTAGAGCGTTGGCCCTGCTGGTCAGAGACCCGAGTTTGAATCTCAGTGGAGGCAAGCAAACTTTTCTGTCTACATTTATACAAAAATATATATTTATCTCAAAATGTCAATATGCTTGAGAACGATGTCAGACATTACATTACAACGTTGCGTTAATAAATGAAAAAGTTGGAATCCATAAAGTTTTGCCTTATCATGTATCAGTACATCAACTTCTAAATGCCCATAAAGCATTTTAAATTAAAAAAAATTGTGCACTGGGGGTTTCCCAATTAAATGGAGTAAGGGTGTTATAGTACATATTTTAAAAAAATGGGTGGTAAATGACATAAATAATTACAGGGGCATAGCTCTTGTCAGTCATCTCAGCAAGCTGTTCATTAGCATATGAAATAATAGATTATTGGAGTGGAGTAAAAAAAAAAGAGCTTTTGGAGGAAGCTCAATTTGTTTTTCAACCTGGTAACATTACTATAGATGCAGTTTTCTTTTACAGAATGTAATTGAAAAATATTTAGGAGAAAGAAAAACACTTTTTTTGTTGTTGTTTTGTTGATTATAAAAAAAGCATTTGTTTCAGTTAGTCATCATTTATTGTGGGGCAAGTTAGTCAAATTGGGTATTGGGGGGGAAATTTTTGAAGGTGATCAAATCAATGTATGCGCAAATTAAGTGTTGTGTCAGAAATAAAAGTGTCTCAGAGTTTGTTAATATACAGATCGGATTAGTGCAGGGGGGCCACTGTCGCCTGTAAAGTTTTCTATGTTTGTGAACGACCTTGAAATGTTTTTTATTTAGGATAATTGTGCTTCTATTGATATTGGACTGATAAATATATTTCTACTTATGTACGCTGATCACGCAGTACTTAAAGCTGAATCTAAAGATAGTTTACACAAAATGTTACAGAGTTTATTTAACTACTGTTTAGAATCAAAACTATTTGTAAATGTTGAAAAGACAAAAATTGTCGTATTTAGAGGTGGTGGTAAAAGTCAATGGATTGGGAGGTGGTTATACAATGATGATACTGTTGACGTCGTAGATACATTTAATTATTTAGGGGTTACTTTTAACTATAATGGTAAGTTTCGACTTACAAATAAAATATTAGCAAATCAAGGTAGAAAAGCATTGTTTGGTTTAATGAAAAAAATGATTGATTACAGCCTAAATGTTTCTACACAAAGTGCCTCTTTGATACTTACATAGTTACCATTTTGAATTAATGTTCTGAAGTGTGGGGATTTTACCCTGCGAATGAAATTGAAAAGAACCACGTATATTTTTGTAAAAGAGTTTTAGGTGTTAGTAAAAAGACTGTTAACGGTATGGTGTCCCATGAATTGGGTAGATTTCCCTTGATTTTTTAAATGAAAATACGAATAATAAAGTATTGGTTGAAAACAGTGAAAACCGAAAATTGTATTAGAAAGTATGTATATGTTGATTTATATAGGAGGATAGGAGTTGGTAAAAAGAAGGCCACATGGTTAACAAACATAAAGGATGAGTTAGAAAAGAATGTTTATGGCTATGTTTGTGCAAAATGAAAAACAATTCATTTTAATGTTTGGACAGACTCTGAAAAATAATTACATATCCAACTTATAATTTGATTTATTCTCCAGGTCAAAGTGTATGTTATATAAATATGTGGTAGATATTTTTACAGTTCTGTTTTATCTCCAAAAGAATTTATCGTTTACAGCAAGAAAATGTATCTGTCAGATAAGAACCAGTTCCCATCAATTAGAAGATACATAAACAAACCATTGTCCGAAAGATTATGTGTATTCTGTTAGTTGAAGACGAATATCATTTTATATTGGAATGTCCTCTTTATGTTGACCTATGAAAATTGTGCATCAAAAATTATTATTATAAAAATCCAAGTACTTTTAAACTTGTTCAGCTACTTGCTGTGGAAAACGTCAACCAGTTAAGAAAGCAAGGGCGTTTGCTATATTTATATTTTGAAAGGAGACGTCTTTCTCTCCTCAACTAACTGGAGAGTACAGTTTGCTGTACAGCTAATTATTATAAGAGTATTATTGTATTTTTGCTATTTTCGTATACATGTAAATCGTGATACTGTGTCCGCCACCATGTCACTTTATTGTATGTATTGTAAATGCTGCTCAATGAGCTGTATAAGCTTTGGAGTTCAAATAAACTTCATAATATAAAGCAAGTTATTGATTTTCAAAAGACAAATGTGAAAACAGCTCCCATTAATGAACTAGACTGGCGCCAGTGTCATTATGCTATGATCTTGGTTAATGATTTGCTGTCTGGGACACCGCTGACAATCTAACAACATAATACGCGACAATAACACATCGTAACAAATAATGTTAAATAATTGTGGTGATTGATTCTAACGGCTTGATTATTTCGCCATTGTTCTCTCACGCGACAAATTCAACATCCCATTGCTGACATGCGCGCAAAGTTAAAACTTCCAGGTGGTGGTCTAGTTTGTAATAAGACGAGTATACGAAAAGAAAACATTGTCCATGAAATTAGATTTAACTGATATTACCATTTTCCTAAATACCATCATTTGAAAAGGGGATAGCTTGCCTAGAGTTTTCCTTCGCATTCATCTGACTGTGTGTTTTTCTTAGCTAAGCAGAAAAGCGATGTTTTAATATGTAAGATAATATAAGCTAAAAAGAAGACATACGTTGAAAATAACCAGTATGTTTAGCTTGCCATGATTATTACGGTTGCTGATTGAGATAAAGCTTTATCACGTGACGAGCATTTAGTGTGCATAAATCTAAACAAAATAATTCCCTGGTATTTGGTGTAATAATTTATTAATGAAAAAGCACAAATACATGTATGTTTTAGCTGGCGCCAGTGTCCTGGTTTGTGGTCTTAGTTAATCTAGTATCGTCTGGTATACCGCTGATAACCAAACATAACACACAAATACTAATTATCTTTACTCAATTTATGAAAAGTATTGTTTAAAGGTATTTCCCCTGGGGTTATTGTTCATGGTGTTGGAATCCAACATTGGCGCTCTTTATGTTGTCGTTACTAAGACTACTTCATATAATCTAACCAACAACAAAATCATCAATCTGTGAATACACGACAAATGATGTAAGTAACAAGTGCATTTTTGTATTTGAAATAAATGTGTCTTTGAAAATAATCATTGCCATCAATATTTGGTTCTGTGCATTTGTCCTTTACACTACATAAATACGTTTTTATCTCATTGTTATTTTTAAAGAATGAATTCTTTGGAATTGTACATATGATTAAACATCTGATTTCATAGTGAATAATATCAGACTTGATACCGATCATGCTATGAACTGTACATTAAGATTTGTTTCTTAAATTCTGCCAAGTTGAGAAAACCGTACAGCATTTTCTACTCTCATGCGATAATTCAGAAACCGACGGGTTCAACTTAAATATCGGCATGCAATCCTTCTGATCTGCTATGCCCCCATAGTAATAGGGTAAAAGTATTTCAGGCCTTGGCGGAGTTTATAATGTCAATTAGTGTATTATAATATATATTTTTTCACTATGAGTACTAGCGATATGTAATCTATCTACCCTTTTCCCTCCGTCTAGTCGTGGTGTAAATCAGTTCCATCAGGAGCTGGGAAATCACAACACATCTAATTAACAAACACAACAATATAAGCCATCTGTTATCACAAAACAAACGATTCAATTATAATTAAGTCATGTGTTTTTGTTTATTCCTGACAGAGTTCTTCTTTATTTTGCCATCTTAAAGCAAATTAGTCTTTTAAATTATTATTGCCATCACTGTTTGATTTTGAGTATTTATATTTTGAACAACAATGGTTTGTGTCTCATGTTTATCTTACAATAATCAACCCCTTAGTTATGTAATATTCGATTAACAACGCGAGCTAGTTTGTTTATATAATGAATAATACAAAATGTAAAAACGGTATTCCAATCACGTTAGGAACTGTTCAATGTGCTTTGTCGCACAAAAAGAAATAATAATTATTGATTGGCTTAATGAAACTGGTACTAAGGTAAGAGTTTCAGAACGGACGAACAAAACTTATTTTATATGAATGAATGATTTTATTGCATAAACCCTAT
>JAVFBZ010024661.1:0-11359 GCA_032466195.1 Katharina tunicata
TAGAAAAAAAATCACGGAATTATGCAAACTTCCCCATAAATTATGCAAATTGGCTCCGTTTCTACGGGAAGCTTGTCTGGGCTGTATCTTGGTTACTATTTCACTAAGGCTTTAGAAAGTTGCATAATGCATGCTTCTATGTATGCAGCTGTGCAACGTAGAAAAAAAATCACGGAATTATGCAAATTTCCCCATAAATTACGCAAATTGGCTCCGTTTCTACGGGAAGCTTGTCCGGGCTGTATCTTGGTTACTATTTCCCTAAGGCTTTAGAAAGTTGCATAATGCATGCTTCTATGTATGCAGATATGCAACGTAGAAAAAAAATCACATATTGTCTTTTTTAAAGTTTGATTTTCAAGATAATGATGTCAAGGTCACTAGCCATTTTAAGAAAACGTTTGGCATACTAGCGACATTATTCTTGAGCCTTTTTAAGAAACTTCACAGTAATAAACAAGTTTGAATTTCATGGTAACATTCAGAACTATTTTTTAAAGGAAAAGTGGCATCATTCCAGCTAGCAATTTTATGTTTTCATTATCAATTTGCTTTACACTTCACAGACTAGTTTATTATGAAAATGAATGCATTAAAGGTATTTTCAGGGAAATGTTTGTGTTTTCCATTTTAACATTTGTCAAGCACTTATTGTCAATTTTCAGAGAACAAAATTTAAAGATAGAGAAACTTCTGAGGGGATTTGTATTATTTGCAATACCTCGTCAGTTATCTAAAAATCCTATTTTCCCCAATCACAGTACCAGCTCCAGGATTACATTACTGCTGTTGTAGTGCTGGCCGTTCCAAACTGTGTACAGAAAACTGTTGTGTAAACCGACTGCTTTTTTGTACTGTAAAATTGTGGTTTATGAAACTCAACTACATTTTACATTTAGTTTTTTGTTGAAGGCTTGGTAAATCATACGTTTTTTTTTTCAAATGTAATATTTCTGTTATGTAAACTTTAAGTTTTGTATAACTTTGGTTATCAGTGCAAGTTATTTTGTGACTAGTAATTCTTTAGACCTTGATCCATTGGTTACCTTTTTGTGATGTATTATTATTCCTCGCCCAACAGAGTTAAAGAGGAGATTTGAAGCTTTCTGTTTTTGAATCAAAGGTTTCTTGTTGGCACCATTCTATCAACTTAATCTCTACCCATTTGTCATAAAACTTCACACAGGTGTCTGTTATCTGTCTTCTTTATAGTTTGATGTTCAAGGTCACTAGCCATTTTAAGAAAAAGTTTGGAAATCTAGTGACATTATTCCTGAGCCGTTATAAGAAACTTCACAAACCTGACTATTATGAAAAATTCACAAGTTTGAATTTCATGGTTGCGGGTCAAGGTCATAGCTATTTTTTTAAGAGTTTTTTTTTTTCATCATTCCAGCAACTTTATCTGTGGGTAAATTTGCATTAAACTTCACATAATAGTTTATTATGAAAATGAAGTGTTGTCAAATGCATTGATGGTCTTTTTAGGGAAATGTTTGTCTTTTCCATTTGTCAAGCATATATTGTCAATTTTCAGAGAAAAAAAAAATAATATAAAGAGAGGCTTCTGAGGGGATTTGTATCATTTGCAATGCCTTGTCAGTTATCTAAAAACCCTATTTTTCCCAATCACAGTACCAGCTCCAGGATTACATTGCTGCTGTTGTAGTGCTGGCCGTTCCAAACTGTGTACAGAAAACTGTTGTTTAAACCGACTGCTTTTTTTTACTGTAAAATTGTGGTTTATGAAACTCAACTACATTTAACATTTAGTGCTTTGTAGAAACCTTGGTAAATCATACGGTTATTGGCAGATGGAATATTTCTGTAATGTAAACTTGTGTGTGAGTTTTGTATAACTTTGGTTATTCTATGCGAGTTATTTTGTGACTTATAATTCTTCAGTTATGGCAGCCTCTCGTGAGAAAGTTTCTTGAGGGTTTGGATTTAATATTTCTTCTGTCATTTTTCCCTTAACGCATTCAGTACTTCAGTGTGTTTCTGGGTCGAGCCCCAGACTGCCTTGCCAGTGTCCCTAGGCCTCAGCCTCACACAGCTGTAGCAGCTCAGCCACAGGCGATGTACAGATCTTACACCATTGAAATAAATTGATTATTTCTTGTGTTATACTCAACCCAGGGAAACAATATTTAACTGACATAATTTTGACAATAAAATGTTTTTTTTTTTTTTTTTTTTAAATTAACAATCATGCTATTTTTAGAATTGTGTTTCGGTAAGACGTCATTAATCAAGAGTTTTATGTTTTATTTTTGTAAACATGAAATGCTGAAAAAATATCACTAAGCACGTGTTCTTATCATGAAAAGTTTAAATAGTTAGTTGACCGATTAACAGCTCACCAAAATAAATGTAGATCTGCCCGTAAAATCAACCAAACTTGATAGTCCGAGCATCGGAAATCATTGCCGGTTGGAAATCGAGTTAACTTCTAGAGTAAATTTCAGACGAAAAATTCTATAAACATCGATCCCAATTGGTATGGAACTGATCTTGTGATATCATGGAATATTATCTTAAACTTTACTTGCAGTTTTTGCATATAGTAAAGTCAGAAAAAGCATTTATGTACACGATAACGGCAAGCAGAAACATAACATTACCCGCCATTTTTTGAAAGCCAAACAGCGCGGCACGGAAACATGGATACTCTATCATTCCTCGTCTGTAGGTCGTTTACATTGCCAATACATGCTGGTTACAGGGCCGCCAACTCCTGGCCTGCAGTGTGTTGACTGATATTCATTCGATCAAATTTCGCTCCCTTTTCTCTAAATAACCATATTTAGGATAAAATGGGCGGTCGTTTCGTTTGCCATGATCATGTTAGAGAATATTTCATTGGTTATAAATCGAAAGAAAACTATTGTGGCCTGGAATTGAGCCTATAAAAATGCATGTGGGTTGAGAGAGCTGAAAAGTTTTGTTATCATACGGCGACAGTGGGGTTAAGCCAGGCAAGTACTTGACCCCATACGGTGACCGTGGTACCAAATAAGTTAACACAAATAGTCTTTCTATTCCCATGAAAGTGACAGTTGTTTTACAAATATCTGACTTATTTTACAGGTTTTCTCCACAGCGGCTGATGGACAGACACAAGTTGAGATTAAGGTCCACCAGGGAGAGAGAGAAATGGCAGTGGATAATAAATTACTTGGACAATTCCAGCTGGTAAGCCAAATTAACAAACTGTAATAACAGTTCTGTTTGATTTCAGATCATGATGACAGTGATACTCGTAGATTGATATATTTTAGTTGTTAAACTGGCGATGCATCAAAATAGGAGTCTGGTGTCATGTAGGGCGGGTTCCTTCATCGTTTGGCTGGCACTTGTTATACCAGTAAAATAATCTTAAGTAAAGTATAAAAAAAGAGTAATATCGTCCATCTGCATGTATGTAGCTGAGCTGCCTGTCTTTAAATTTGTAAATAATGCTTTCAAACACAGTACCAGCTCCAGTTTTATGTTGTTGTTGTAATACTGGCCGTTCTAAACTGTGTACATTAAACTGTTGTGGGTACTGACTTCAATCTGATCCACAAGATTGTAGTATATAAACCACAACAACAACAACAAATACTTTCATGTTAAAGGAGAACTTACTGCATACAAATCGTTGTTCAACATCTAGGTGTCTTGTATTTAATTGTTTCCTGAATATTAAAAAACTAGATCAGCTTACTAATATAACAGGAGGTTGTCGATATTGGTTACGTGGTGTCTTCATTGATGGTTTTGAGAGAAAAAAACAGCTAAGTGACAGTTTTCAAACATTGTATTCTATGAAGGAGGTAGGCATAATAATTAGCTGCAATTTATGGTTATATTGGTTCTAGGGAATCTAGTAGACCCACAAGGCAACAGGTGTAATATTATTAAAATGACTCTGAAAGTGTTTGTGTAGATACTCCCAACAATGACAGTTTTCAGAGTACTCCATGATGTTTTCTTTACAGCTTTTCAGTTATTAAAAAATGTTGAATATTTGAATATTTTTAGTCACTGAAAGAAAGCAGAAATATATGTTACAAGATAGAGAAATAACAGTTGGTGGGAATAAAACTCCTTTGAGCTGGTTCTGTCCCGAAGTTAATAAATCAGAAAGTAGGGGACTCCTTCAATTGATAAATTGTATGGTAGCATTAAAAGAAAATATGAAAGAAATCAAATAATCAGAATAGCAAATCAAATAATGCTTTAGCTATGACTAGAAAAGACAAGACTTGGACTTGCTCCCCATCAGTAGTTGCGTTTTAACTTTTTTTAATATGAAGAAAGATAGTGAATTGTGTGTTTAGAGGTTAACATGTTGGCTTCTTAGATTTGCAATCCAAAGTGGAAAATCATAAACTGCTACTAATTTCATAACTTTAATTTGCACAAAATTTAAATCTCATTTGCGAGGTCGTTCTCACTTTGATAATAATCTATTAGATGAGAGTAAAACGTAATTAAAGATATTGAATTTTTGTTGTCTTTTTTTCCCAACACTTGTCCAGTATAATCACAGTACCAGCTCCAGTTTTATGTTGTTGTTGTAATACTGGCCGTTCTAAACTGTGTACATTAAACTGTTGTGGGTACTGACTAAAATCTCATCCACAAGATTCTAGTATATAAACCACAACAACAGATATCGAATTAAGACGTTCTAAAACAAAAATCAATTGAGACCAGGGTTTTATGAACCCAAGTGCCTACACATACAAGCTGTACAACCATTCTACTGAAAAATCAACATCAAAACGTGGCACAATAATAAAGCAGAAGTTGTAATTCCATACAGACTTTTCTTACTTGAATACCTACATGTTAAAGGAGAACTTGCTACAGGCAAATCAGTGTTCAACATACAGGTGTCACATTCTAGTGGTTTCTTGATAAATTATTAACATATCTGGCCATGTGTCAACACGATTAAGAGTATTGAATATCTTAAACTACAGTAGTTGTCAGTTTTATTTGGTAAGATGATAACTTGGTTTACTTTTGAAATGCTAAGTGACAGTTTTCAGACGTATTAAAACTGATAATGTAATTTTCTCCTTAGGTTGGGATTCCTCCAGCTCCTCGTGGTGTCCCACAGGTGGAGGTGACCTTTGACATTGACGCTAACGGTATTGTGAATGTATCGGCCAGAGATAAGGGTACAGGCAAAGAACAACAGAGTAAGCTCCCTTTGCTTCTTGGATTTATTCCAAGTACTCTTGCGTTGTGTACTAGTTAATTGGAAGGGTGGTTTTGCATATATCTTCTGGACTTGATCTTGATCTCAAGGACAACATTTGTCATGCTTCAATTAAAGTACAATATTAGATACCAAAGACACACAAACAGTCAAGTAAATGCACGAATGATGAGTTATTATCTTTCAAATTGGAAGATAAATTTGTTTAATGAAATGATAAATGAGATTTAGACTAATCAATGTTGGTAATGCCTGTAGTTTTATTGTTAGACAAAATAAGTCCCGGTGTACTGAAGAATTTTAAGTAAGATTTAAATTTATTAGAGTTCCATGGCTCGTTTGACCGATGAACGATAGAATTCCCTTAGCAACCTATATGGGAAGTTTTCCGTTGGCTGCGGACATCCCAGGACAAACATTATTTAAGAGAAAATTCCGTTTTTTATGAAACACCAAAGAAATTCTAACTTGTATAGTTTTTACAAAACTCGGTTTGTGTTTCCACAGTATATAGATTCGATGTTGTTTTTTGTGTGACCAGTTCTGTCCTGAAATGGTTATGCCGTGATGTTTATAATTTTTCGTCATCAGTATTAAAGAGCCTGTTACATACAGACCTTTATGTTGACTAACTTGTTCTGAGCATAACCTAGACAGATACTTTTGATATATTAAATAAAAGACAACATAATTTTTCTCTCCATATAATATATGCAGGTTCCACTTAAGGCAAATGTACGAAACATAGAGAATATTACACAGTGAAGTTTGAAAAAAGTTTCACTTTTGCTTGAAAGAATGATGACAGTGAGCGATGAACGCTTTTGTCTTGATTTTGTTTGAATATTGCAATATCTGCCTCGTTCAAACCAGTGAGACCTCAAATTATTTAGCTGCTGGGAACAGTACATGTATGTTTCCACATTATATTCATGCTGTCATACTTAGAACTGTAGGAACATTATCTTTCCAACTGTGATAACACTTAAGCGACTTCACATTTTTGGTTGTGTTAGTTGCCATCTGCTGTTGGAATACCCTTGAGCACAGCGTTAAACACCAACCAATCAACTTTCTATGCCCTGGTGATCCTTAAGCTAAGGGTCATCAAGAAGCTCATTTGTTGTCCTGTTTTTGGTCTTGTATTGTTGTGGGCATAGCTTATGGCGGTTTCCCTCACCCATTGGGCTTGCATGTAGATCAATCAATCAATCAATCAATCAAACTATTGATCCATTTTGTTTTTAGTTGTGATCCAGTCCTCAGGAGGATTAAGTAAAGATGAAATAGAAAACATGGTAAAGAATGCAGAGAAATATGCTGAGGAAGATAGAAAGAAAAAGGTGAGATTTTACAAACTACTCGTGTGCCTGTCAAAGAAAAGAAAACATAGTTCTAAGTGAGCAGTGAAGTGTAATAGTTATTATATCAACAACAAAATGTGCAAAATATTATCTAAATTAAAGAATTATTGACTTTCAAATTTAGTAAAAAAATACTTCATTAAAAGGTCATGCCAGTTTTTTCATCTCGGTGAAGAAAACAATTTGCGCCAATATTAAATCTGAATTTCTTGGGAACATTAAGACTAATACTTTAACAACAACAACAATGGCCAAAACCCTAACAAGGATACATACAATGTACTGTATTATGGGCTAAAAGTTATAACTTGACATTTTGGCTAATTCATTACTTAAATTTATATCAGAGTAAATTAATTTAAAAATGTTTTCATTGTTTGTTATGTAGGAAGTGGTAGAAGCTGTGAACCAGGCTGAAGGCATTGTCCATGATACAGAGAGTAAAATGGAAGAATACAAAGATCAACTACCACAAGACGAGGTAACGAAATGGGAATCATTGCAGCATTCCTGATTTGAAATGGAATATGTGAAACTCCCCTTTATTGGCGTATAAGCATGTTTTCTTTAAAACTTCCAGGGGGGTGGAGCCCTCTGGCTAAGGGCAGCATGTTTCCAGATTATATTCATCCTGTCGCACATAGCACTGGAGGAACATTATCTTTCCAATAGCAAAAACACTAAAGTGACTCACATTTTCTGGTTGTGTTAAGAGTCACTGTCTACAGTTGGAATACAGCGCTGTCATATAAGTGAAATACCCTTGAGCATGGTTTAAAACACTGATCAATCAATCAATCAATTCAGGGGATGGTTTGGTGGGACCCTCCAGTGCCCTGTTGCTCCCTAAGGTTTCCTCCACTGATTGGGCTGGCATGTGGTCATACGGTCACGAGTGAAGTACCATCAAGTATGGCGTTGCTGAACATTTCTGATTTAATAAAGAGTGTGATACTGTTATGTGTTGGAGAATAAGCCAGTTTTCTTTAACACTTGGGCCCGCACCGTTGCTCAGAGGTTAGCGCGTCTGACTGCAGATCCTCCTTCGATGTACCGCACGGGTTCAAGTCTCCCAGTAGACCTGAGGTATATGAGGGAGTCACACGAGGTGACTTCGGCAATCGCGGGGGCGGTTTTTACAAGGTTTTCTCCCGGTGTTCCGCCGTATTGAGTAGAGTAGAATAAGTAGTGCAGAATCCGTCGTCATATAAATGAAATACCTTTAAGTATGATATTAAACACCAATCAAACAAACAAACAATCTTTAACACTTTGATGCAATGAGCCAACATACTCTCAAATGATTGTTGTCCAAAGCTCTTGTATCGTCTTACTGATGGTAATAATAATAAAAAATAACAACAAACAAAAACTTTTCTGAATTTATCTGGGTTTTCTTTCAGTGTGCCAGTTTAAAGGAGCACATACAGAATGTGAGGAACTTATTGGCTAATAAAGAAACTGAATCTGGTGAAAACATCAAAAAGGCCACCTCTGAACTCCAACAAGCTTCACTCAAACTCTTTGAAATGGCTTACAAAAAGGTCAGTGCAAACTAGACATGTAGTCTCTATTTTAGAATTTTAAAAAAAGTTTAGGAATTGTCTACAGTACTGTTACACAGGTGAAATGAGATAGAGGGATAATTGATACCATACATTGACATATCTCTTAATATAATAAGTTCAGATATGATTTGAGATTGTATTTGTTAATACATTAAATGGAAAACAGCCAAGAGAAATTTGGGTTACTAAAGTTTCTTGTTGAGAAATTTAAGTTGTTTCAGTGGGATACCTGTTCGAAACAAATAACCAACTATATTCTTCTGTTTTCAAATGTGCCAACTAAAAAAAAAAAAATCCTGTCAATTTAAGACCCACTTAACTGACCGTACCCCTCTTGTTTACAGATGGCTGCTGAGAAGGAAGGTCAGAGTGGATCAAGTGAGTCTTCCTCCACAGACTCTACGTCATCCACAGACTCTACATCCTCCACAGACTCTACATCCTCGACTGAGTCAGAAGGAGATAAAAAAGACGAGCAAAAGAAAGACAAGAATTAGACAGTTGTTCTTCTGTGAATAGACTGAAACAAACTTCTGATTATTAAATTAACAAGACTGGGCTGCTATTCGTGAAAGTGTGCATAGAAGATGTAAAGCATTGAATTTCGTCCTCCGGAAGTCGTTTCCTTCCTTGATGGAAAAAAAACCTAAGAATCTAAAAGTTTCTGAATTATTGATTGATTAATCATTATTTGGGACATTGGAGATCAGTTTGAAAGAAGACCTTAAAATGCTGTTTGGAAGCCGTTGTGAATATGGGAATTTGAAGTAGATGCATTATTACATTTATTTGTGCATATCATCCTACCCTCAAATCATTAAACATGTTTACTGATTATTAAAAAAACTTTAATTTATCACAACTTTTTAAAAATTGGTGTTTGTGATTCCAGTAGTGCTGTGGCGTTTGATAGAGACTTGGATTAATGAACGAGACAGAGAAATGTTTAAATATAAAATATATACATGCATACATTTTGTAGACTTGAGAAACAGAAAAACCAGAAGATATATGCTATTAATTGTACAAAACAGGAATCTCCTGGTATCTTAAATACTGTCTAATTCCGATACAGGCTCAGCTGAAATCGTTAGTTATGAACTTATGATCTTCAATGCAAAATGTTTTCCCCAATTCTAAATAAATATCTGGCCTGTAGTTTTTATGGCAGTTCCATAGGTTTAGGAATATTAATTTGTAATTAGTGCATGAGTTTAAAACAATTTGAAGGAAAAACAAAAATTCAGGCCTATTTCTGTACTAGTATTGAAGAAAAAGTACAACAACTTACCGTACACAAGATTGTATATTTTGGTAATTTTTTCTTCATGTAAAGAATAGGTTGTTTATGATTGAAACATTTGATATAATATGAGTTATTTAAACATTATAATGGTCCTGTATTGTCCTACTATTCGTACAGGATGTGCCTTCTGGCTAAACTCGAGTCAAACTGTCATTACATAGCACATGGTTGTGTTAGAGTACACCAAGGTGATATATGCTAAACACCCTGAAGGACGGAATTAAACTCTGATCAATCTTACCGGCTGATTCGTTCTGTGAAGATTATTAAGATCCAGTTGAGCCGTCCCTTGTTGTGATACAGATTTTGTAAATAGTACTGATCTTTGTTAAAGTTATTTAGCAATATCAATATCATAAATAGTATTCATTAGAGCTACATATAGATCTCGAGTCCATCCTTCTAAAGTACAGTTTCTTTTTCCTTCTTTACATTGTACCTCACAGGGGTACATTGGTTTTCTCAATCTGCCCTACAAACGATTTACTATCTGGGTTTGGTCCCAACTTACGATCATATACATCTGTAAGGGAAGCCGTGGTGGTTATGTGATGGAATTTGTTGGGATGTGATGGTACGGAATTTGTTGGGTAAAATAATTTTTATTTTTAGACTTAAAAGTAGGAACCGAAAAAGAAAAATCATGTACAAAGCCGTTGTCAATACTTTGAAAAAAAGTGTGTGGCGTAGGTCCTCAAGTGAATATGATAATTTTCAACAATAACTTAATGTTGATACTGACGTTGTAATTAAAGTTATATTTAAACCAAAAAACAGATAATAATATATCTTTAGTCTTTTTTCATATATCAATAATCAAGATTGATACGGTTAGAAAGGAAACAACAGTAAAAAAAATCTTGTAATTTGACTAACTTAATTTTCCTGTTGTACATAGATTCTTATGTTAGTATTTGATTCCCTCTGTGTGATACATCCTTAAATATACATTATCATTTCATCCTTCATGTGGAAATATCTCATTAATAAATAATGATTCAGATTTGGTACAATCTTGACTTGAATTTTCAAATTTCTATCCATTTGACCAATATGGTTTGTTACTTCGACAGATTAAATACAAAAAAGGGAAGAAAATAAAAACGATCAAACTCCCTATGACCAACAAGAGACCAGGGGATTGCGTTGAGATTTTGTCCTGCTTATAAAAGGAAAGTCACCGAGGCTGCGTTTATCGCTAGGGAGACCCTTGAGCGCGAAGATAAACACCATTCAAAAGAATAACTTTGATCATTCAGCTAGTTATCGAGGTTTGTGTTTTCCCACCACAGTGCAGCAATTGGGAACGATATAGGCCCGTGCCAGTAACATGATTCAAAGATACACATCTTGCTGATGAAATTCGATTATTCGGAAAATGCTTAAAGTCGCATACGCACCCAAAATTTGGAGTTTTCAACTAATTCCGTTTGCCTTGATTTGATGTTTGTTCATAAATTAAAACAGTCTCGTTAAAATAAAAAGTATTCATTGGGTCCAAAGCTTGTACAGACCAGGAGAAAGCTAGCAGTTATTCGAATTAAACGGAAAGAGGGCTGGCCATAAATTTGTTAAAAAAGACTGATCTAGCCGCCGTGAATGACCTTGTTTGTAACGAGCCAACATTTTTAACCTTGCTAAACTCCTGGGCGTATTTTGCTTAGCTGTTGGTCAATCAAGAGGCCAGATCCCCAGTCACCCCAAACGTATACTTACCCAATGAAATAAAGTATTTCTACTGCTGAAGATTCAGAAATCTTCGGAATACATTAGCCATATATGGTATTCAGAGACAACTTTATTATTTTTAAATAAAACTGAATTTTCCACAAACATGAAACTTACAGGGGCACAACTTCAGTATACAGTGGTTACAGCATGCAAGTTTCATCAAATGCCCTACGTT
>JAVFBZ010024683.1:0-11358 GCA_032466195.1 Katharina tunicata
GAATGAAGTTTAGTACAAGACCAATGTGTTTCCAAAATTTGAAAAACCTGTGTTAAGACGTATTGTTTATATCTTGTCCACGTCCTCTATACGGACAGACGGACGGACGTCGTGACGACATAATCCCTATGGCATAATATGCCGATGGGATAAAAAAATTGCCATGCCTATATGATTTACAGTACATATTATCGGCTATGACCCGGATGAAAAACGGAAAATCTGCAAACCTGCCACCTTAGAACTTGCCACAACAACAAAAACAGTCGGTTTCATCTCTGTATCACTTTGAGTATTTCTAATTTGTCTTTTTTGCATTAACATGTTTATAAGAAATCTCTTCCGGGTGGAACGCCCACTGATAATTCAGACAGATTGTAGACTTGGAACATCCCTTTCCAAAATGAACCCTGAAGCTAATAATAACTCACACTAAACTAGCCAAATAAATCAGACCTTAATACTTAATGAAATATTACTGAAGCCTGTGAAGGTCTGATTTATTAGGCTAACCCTAAATTAACCTGTTCCTAAAACTAAACCTAACCCTAAACAATAAACGTAACACTGAACCCAATGCTGAACCCTAAACTGTTTAAACTTAAGCCTCGGGTGACCGACCAATTTTACAATTAGCCAGACCATTCCATTTATATAGTAGAAATGGTTTCTTATCAGATTATGCGACTTCACAGCCTTATTTAAATTGCTTAATTTGTTTCATTTTTGGGAAACGCTTCATTTTGAAGGTGATGAAAAAAAAAACAGTATGCAAAATTAAGGCCAGGAATATTCAAAATGATATGACTGAAATATGACTGAAATATGACACGGTTGAGTCCTCTTCAAAGAAATAAAGTTTACTGGACTAGGAACATGGATTGTGTGGATTTCCCTGTCTGGTGGAGTTGACAAGTAATCACTGAATAGTTTTTAAATATGCCGAATACTATTCATTGTTTCTAGCCAAACGAACTCACTGATTAAATCAGCAAACTTCTCTGAGCATGATTTAGTGGATGTAAACGTTGACATGCTGGATGTTACACTTCCCGCCATCACTTCAAGCCGGAAATTGAGAGAGGTACCAATTTTAACCAATCAGGAAGGTTCTTCTCCGTGACAGCTTTCCTGACATTGAAGATTTTGTCAGAAAATCAAATATGTCATATCTTCAAACGCGCATTCTGTCTCACGGACAGCGAGTCTGTAAATTATATAAGGCTGCAGTCAGACTCACCGAATCTAAATATGGATTTAAGAGGTAATAAGCACATTGTTGTTTGACATGGTCGGCTATTCGCAAGGTTTACTTGACATAGAAGTCATTGTGGGCTCAATTTTCGATAGGCCATTTCATCTTGATGTATTATTGGTACCGTAATTAATGAAGTTGTGATATTTGCAATAGTATAGACAATAGTTATAGTTAGCCCAGTAACATGACCTGGTAATGCTAAACGAACAGGTCCTACTCCGTAAAATTGCGAATAGCTCTGGTCGAAGCGATCCTCATAAATTGTGTTAACACGACCGTTGAAATGAAGATTAAAACAATGCTACTTTACCGTGCACGCATTGATTCAAATGTCACGAAGAAGGGATTATTCTACAACAGTCTTGCAAACAAATGTTGTTTCCTAATGCATTCCCCCATAAACCTCTGTGACAGATAGTTGAATTGAGACAAACATTAAAGTTGAACTGTGGACTGGCGAGGATTAAAAGTGACAAACATCTCATTTTAATTGGGAAGCAAGGCTTTACTTAAATATTTGGGCGTGCATGGTGTAGCTGCTTGTTTTTAATCTACATTTTAACGATCGCACTTTCAAAATTTGTGAGGATTGTTTTGACCAGAGCCTCCTGTGCTCTGAGCTAAGGGACGGGTGGTTGGGTGGGATCCACCTGTGCCCTGGTGCTCTCTGAGATAAGAGGTGGGAGCCTCCTGTGCCCTGGTGCTGTCTGAGCTAAGGGGCAGGTGGTTGGGTGGGGGCATCCTGTGCCCTGGTGCTCTCTGAGCTTTAAGGCATTAGAAGATCAATTTGTTCTGTTTTTTATCCTATAAATTTTTTGTTGTGTCCATAAAGCATCCCTAAGGGTGGTTTCCTTCACCCACCCAGTTAAGTACGGTGTAAAACCCCAATCAATCCATACATTTTCTAGAGAAATTGATAACTGACAATGTTGATAACTAGCAAATTTTAATATTGGTAACTTTCAACTGACAATGTTGTTTGTGCTTTGTTGAAATGGATGAGAAAATGCTGCTTGAAAACATCAAAACCAGTAAAAAAAACTTACAAAATGTATAAAATAATTACATTAGTAAGGAGGCCATTCCATGATACTAATGTTGTACTGCTGACTCCCCTCCTACTGTACCTGACTGCCTGTACATGTTTGAGCGCCTTTGTCCAAGCAGGTGGTTGGGTGATAGTCCCCTGTGCTGTGGTGCTGTCAGAGCTAAAGGGCTTCAGGAAGCCAATCTGTTATGGATTCCTGTTTTTATCCTGTATATGTGTGTCGTTTTCTATGTTGCCAGCATGAAAGCATCATTTAGGTTGGTTTCCTCCACCGTCCATCATACTCATACAGGATGGTTTTTTCGACTTTTATTTTCGGTTTTCCACAATACAGTATCATTGGAATTCGAATCACATCTAGGTGAAAAATAAGCGCAATGAGCAAATTAATAAATTGCTTTCATAAGACATCCCTGATGGACCATTATAAATATCTTTGATATAGCATATTTAACATTTTATAGTTGTGCCAGTGGCTCATCTTCTTTTCACACTCTTCACAGTACGATGTTAAACACCAATCGATAAATAAATCGTTTTCTTTTGAACTGATATGCCCTTCATCACAGCTTTAAACACCAATAAGTAAAAAAAATCATATATTGGCATAGAAAGAAAATCTCCATGCATGTAATACAGTATTAGCTATGAAAGTTAACCATAACATGTACAAGAAGGTTTTTGTCAAAACAAGTATCCTTTAATTACATGTAATGTTGCGGGTTTTGTTTTTAGGTATTGGTTCAGATACCAGGCTGTGCTGATGAGAGCAAGGTTTGATGAAAACAAAAATGTACAGGATATGAGGAAGGCTAAGCAGCTTCTGGAAGAAGGAGAAAGAGAATTATTCTTGGATCAGCACCCTCAACCTATTAGATGTAAGTTATTATTTTTATCAAACGTGCAAACCTTCCAAAAAAGAAAAAAAGAAAAGGTTATTTAATGAAAGATTCATATGCCTAACGCACAGATTTCAAACTATTCACTCCGACTTCAGCTTCTATGAAAAGTTTCATAAAACATTGTATACAAAAAAAATTTATTGTATTTTAATTACTTCTTCCCAGGCTAAACTTCCAAAAGGTGTATTCATTTACGTAGGAAAAATTATTTCATGAAACACCCCTGTGGTATACATGTATTCATGGTTGTATACATCATACTTAGCATTGGAAGGTCAGGACCATTATATTTCCATCTGAGATATTAAACAGGAATAAACCTGTGTCATGGAATATATTGATTGGATCAATTGTACTTGTCTTTTTTCTGCATGCTTGTAAAAATATGTTACATTCATAAGACCACGTTGTTCAAGGCAATCAAGTAGGACAGGTAACTATAAAATGTCAACGGTCAGAAGTTGCATGTATACACCAGTTTGTCAACTTTAGGTATGTGGATGATATTATGGATTGACAACTTCTGGTATGTTTTCGGCCAACGTATCGACCTAGATGCTAATACTGTTTTCAAGCAATGAAAACGATCTTACACTGTAGCATCTAGGCCGAAACGTTGCGCTGAAAACATAGCAGAGGTTGTTTTCATATGTTATTCTCAGTGTCTGGACTTCTATATGCCTCTTGGGGCCCGCGCCGGGGCTCAGTGGTTAGCGCGTCTGACTGCAGATCCTCTTTCGATGTACCGCACGGGTTCAAGTCTCCCAGTGGACCTTAAGGTATATGAGTGAGTCACACGAGGTGGTAATGGCGGGGCAGTTTTTACGAGGTTTCCTCTCGGTTTTCCGCCGTATTGAGTAGAGCAGATTAAGAAGTGGAGAATCCGTCGTCATATAAATGAAATACCTTTGAGTACGACGTTAAACACCAATCAAACAAACAAATATATATGCCTCTTAAAGAAGATATGTGGATGCTTAAAATTATATTTCACTTTATACATGTATATGTTTTCTTTCAGTTCCCAATTCGCCCGGCGGAGTGGCATATGGGAGAGAACCTCATGTCCCTGACTGGGTAAGTGGAATGGGACAATGTCTTATCATTAGTCATTTGTGATTAGCCCAGGGGTTGATAGAAGTCAATTTCTTATGAACCCAAATTCAGGAAATTTAATAATGTGCCTACAAAATTAAATATATTCTCTATAAAAATGTTCAATGTTTTTGGAACCAAACTTAATATTTTATTCAATCTACGAGGAGCTTAGGGGCTCATAAATTCAATATCAATCAACCCCAAAGCCACTTTTGTTGAGCAATTTAAGGTCCATATTGGTTCATGGGTTTGAATGCTTGAACAATTCAGAAAATAGTTACCATACACGTGGCCTAGTAAGTGTCATCATTAACAGGGCTCCACTGTTACACTGTGAAGATAGTGTCGAGTTCGGACTGTTCGGTGTCAAAGGCAAAACAATCACTTTAGCAACAGAAATTATGTCTTTTCATTTTATTTTAGAAAACAGTGCAAGAACATCTGATATCATTTAAGACTGCATCCGACTGAATAGTAAAATATTTGCCTCTTTTTTTATATTTCTCAGCTGTATGATATGTGGACACCATTAGAAAAGGCACAATACCCGGAATATTTCGCACGAAGAGAGCAACGTAAACAAGAATATATTGAAAGATGGGAGAAAAAGTATGGCAAGAGTTCAGATGCATCCCAATAACCTGGATTTTGAGCTACAAAGTGTTTGAGGATATGTGTAAATAGATTGTAGTATGACCTGACATTTCACTAACTAATCTTTCGATTTTATGTGGACAGTGCTTTATAGCTTTGATTTTGAGCTGATAATAAACATTTATTAAAAGTTGTTGATGACTTATTCTTGTTTATATCAAATTTTAAAAAAACACTGCGTTCATTACGGTGTCTGGATGCAATCAATGTTCTTTGGAAAACAAGACATTTTGGTAATTCTGCACATGCAAGAAAAAAATTCTATGTTAAATTTTTCGATGCAGTTGGAAGAATCTGAATAAACCTATTTACCAGGCTCTGTGCTGTAGTGTTAAACATCTTACGACAAGCCCAATCAAATGGATTAAGGAATACTTGTGGGCCTAGAGAAACCATTGGAGAGTCCTGATAAAATGTATTTAATGATAGGAAAGAAAATACCACATGTACAGTAAAAATTGTCTAAACCGACATCTCACCATACAAAAATGTTGTCAAAACTGACATTGTTACTTGGCTAGCTTTTTATTTTTTACACATCTGTTTTAATGCTAATATCTGATCTGACATCTAGTCAAAACCAACCATTCATCCTGATCGCGTGCCGTATATTTTGAACAATTTTGCCCCTGCCAAAACAGTCCTCAAGACCTGATTCTAATCTAAAAGTACTTTTACGGTAGCTGTTTTGATGTGTATAAACTCATACGACCACTAAGTAGTAGTTGGATGCGAGGTTAGCAGGTTCGATCGTAATCAAATGTCATACAACAGCTGCATTGATCTTACATAACATTAAAAAAAACACTACAAGTTCGTCGTCACAAGAAATCGGTGCAGTGTGACAAACACTTGGTCTGACATTAAAGTAAGATACTAATACAGGTCAACAGATATTGCATGAATGATGTGGCTTTTGTGATGTACATTTTCCCACCGCCAACATGTAGGTTGACATGGAGTAAGTCACATTTCAATAGTCTCTAAATGTAAGAATACATTATTGCTTAAGGAGTACCAGAGTTGTTGTTCTTGTCTGTAAACTTAAACACAATACACTAAAGATTCTTTTTAAAATGTTATTAAACATTTTGAGAAGTAAACGACCTCAAATAGCGACATTAGCAACATTAAGCATAATTTGTAATATCATCACCTTATAAATTTACAAGAACAACTTGTGTCCGTCTGTATCTATTCTGAGCCATATCTTCTTGACTTCTTTACAGATTTTTAAAATACATGTAGTCAGGTCTTGTCAAACTAAGTCTTCTTGATCTGGCATTAGCTTTACGTTTTAAAAGGTTTCTTCCCAAGTTACCATCAAACACTGCCCCTGAAAATAGTATTTTGTACGACATGTAACATCAATCCAATAAATCTTGGTATATACACAACAACCTCTGTCATAGGCATTTGATATCATTATGAACAGTGATATGTTGCTGAGATAGATGATTGGTTGATTTACACCCTGCCAAAGGGTATTTCACTTATATAACGGAGCTGTACTCCGACAGTTAACAACAGCACACACAGGACCAGAATGTGAAGTGTTTTAACTGTGGAAAAAAATATTCCATCAACGCTATGAAGACGACGGAGCACATGTAAGCTAAAAACACACTGACCTTAGCCATAGGTCTGCTTAGATAAAATAACTGTGAAGCAAGTAAAAACAACAGGCTGCAAGGTGAACATCAAACCTTTATTTTCCTGTGAATAAAATGATTAATTTCCCAAAACCAGCAACTTGAAGATCTATGGCAATGAAGTAGAAATCACGTTGATAGCTGTTAAACAAGCTGTGTGTATAGTTGTGTACATTTCATGTATTTGTCCACATAAAGCAGGAATCGCCCCAATTTTGCACTTCTTTTAGTATCAATAACTCATTTATCTTTTTACACACTTTAATAATACATACATAGAGTTACTTAGAAGACTGCACGATAATAACATTTCTAGCTGATAATTCTATATCTGAGTCACTGCTAGATGTTTCCGAGTCACTTGTATCATTATCATATTCTCCTAATCCTGGTAAAACTCCAATCACTCTTGCTACAGAATTCTCCGAAGAATCTAAGGCAGTTTTTCTCGTAATGTCATTTACGCTAGTTGATTTTGTTGGCGAATCTGTAAACATCAGAGAAAAAGAAGAGAAAAATGTTAACGTGTTAATTTATTTGTTCAGTGTTTTTCAGCGCAGTAGCCAATGTGACTTTTTGTAGTTTTGTACTCACTACTGGCCCGATTGTTTACGTGCTATGTTGGACTGTCAAATCTCAGCCAGTGTCAACAAGTCACAGTTATCAGTGGAAGATCACGGTTGTTTTGTTTTAGATTAATTACGAAAACGACAGCGTCAGATTCAAATTTCTTTAACACTGCCATTTTTCGAAAATTAGATCCCTACTCTAGGCTTTGTGCGATGCAGTAATTATTGAAAGCATACACCTGATACATTTTTACCTCTGCTTAAATGAAACCTGCTGGAAATGCAAAATTCAGCTTTGTCCATAACATTTACATAAACTATGTACGCTGTTTTGATTGAAATAAAACTTCCAAATACGAACGATTTTGACAGTTTACTACTGATTTTATTGTCGATTATTCTAGGGATTTAAACACATTCGGTTGTGTTACATGCTATGTTAATGTTGCTTTCAACAGATTAAAAATGGTTATGTGAGCAAAACAAAGCATTGTTGTAATTGGACGAGTTGGCTCAGTAGTGAGATTAACATTTCAAACTGCTGGTGGAAAAGAGCAGTAGTTAATATTTAGTTATGTCATTTTATTTTATTCGCATCTTCAGACTCTGTGGAGATCTATGCGCACCATATCTGCACTTGATTGACATTTCATATCGTCATTTAAAACTCACCTCCGTTGGACATTTTTCTTTTCTTCGCTTCATCTTGGGTATCAATACTAAAACTCAGTAAAACAATGAAGAAACATATGTAAACAAGATGAGAGGGTCATGAAAACTTATAATTGACAATTTTATTTGGCACAGTTTCAATTTGTATGTATTGTCGATCTCCATAACACTGAGATACGTGCCATATAAATTCAAAATTAGCCCTCGCAACCTTTTTTATTGAAAAGTTGTGGAAGGTGAAATGTCAAATTAGCTTTGTAACAGACACATGATCCAGTGGAAAGACTTGCACTGTTTTATTTATTAAGGAAAATGATCAATACCCTAAATGCTCAACAAATTTGACACCATTTACCACTTATAAAACTACATTTTATGCCAAGTTTAAGAAGTGTAGAAACACACTGTTGACATTTTTAGGAAGTTCACACTTTAAGCTACAAGAAAATATAAGTTTTAGTTCCAATCTCACAGTAATACCTTCAATAAATGACTTGAAACATGTGTCCATAGAGGTCGAATTAGTTGAGCATTTAGGGTAGTTATTTATCGGCTAAAGTTCAGAAATAGAATACTAACCAATAGCGTTCTGTGTAAATAACAAATGATGTTCTGGGGCCGAGGTTATAAAAGTCCTTGAGTCTACTCGTAAAGAACAAGGAAAATATCAACTATACCTTTTTCTCTTAATAGCACCAGCTAATAATGCCATTTGTGATTTTCCTTGAGATGAACCAACTTGTGGTTTAACACTTTTCTTCTCCTCTGCAGTTGCCTCCCTTGGCTTGGCTATTGTTACTAACTGTGCATCGTGAAAATGTGTTAAGGATAATGAATGCAACAGGTATCTTGTCAGCAAAATTGAAGATATAAAATTTGGCAAATAGTGTCTCTTCCTGTTCAGTTTGTATCGATTGCGGTTACAAGTATTTCTCATAGTTATTCCACTTTTACAAATGACTGCCAACCTCACTGGCAACAAAGATTCAAGACAAACACATGAAAACCACAAGAGATTCAGGGTCATCGCCAGGTTTGAGTGATATGGGGGTTGATTGGCACGAAACAAGAACTGAGGGTCCAGGGACCTCCAAGGCCCTGGAAGCTCTGGGAGATGCATTCTGAGTAGCACAGCTTTGGTCCCCAGGGAACCTACACACTGATGATATATGCAGAAGTACATGTATTATGTCAATGATAGTTTTGCATGCAATTTATTAAGTTGTTGGAAATCTCACTGTAGATGTTGCGCTGTGTAAATACGTTATCAGGGTAGCCAGGGGGGGTCACCCAAACTCCCCTTGGTGGCAGCCCTGAGATCAGCTTCCTGATGGGCGGGCGTGATGGCCCTCAGCCATGTCAGCTATTACAGCTTCTGCCACAAGGACACAAGAAGCTCTTGCCAAACATCCAACAAGAGCAGTAAAGGTATGTTAATAAATTCCCAGTAAAGCTTGCCAGACTGTTGCGTGCGCAGTAGACACTTGTCTAAGAATTAATAATTCAGGATAATATATATTTATAAAGCGGGTTCTTTCGGCAGTATTTACACACCTGGTCCATTTTTATGGAATCAAACTTCGAAATTTGAGTCTTTTTGAAAAAAGGATATTCTCATTTCGTGTAAAATGGATGCTGCTTCTACTTTCCGCTGTTTGTCAATTTCCATTTGTCTGTCTGAGACATAGTTGAGAAACTGTGCTTCTTCCTCTCCTAAACCTTGAACTTGATTCCCTAAATAACAACCAGAAAGAAAAGGTTATACATTAAATGTTACAACATAATCACCCAGATTAAGCTTATCTTAAAGACAATATGTTTTCACTGATTACTGGTCAGTCCAATCAAAAGAATTATGCTAAAATTGACAGGCCTTAAAGTCTCCCCTACATAAAATTGATATCATAAACTGCTCCTTTGGGCTGCGGTTTGATAGTGTTATTTTTTTATTTTTTGCCAGTTGCTTGGAGCTTCGATTTCAGGGTTTGTCCGGTGGTGAAAACTGTTTTGACTGGTAGTTTGGTTTAAGAAGTCTGGATACAACTGTATTTGGTGGTTTGTTTAAAAGGGATGGGCAGCAAAAGATTTAACTGTTAAAAAATAGAAGAGTTGCTATTTAAGTTTTCGTTGCAATAAACCAGCCTTCTGTAGGCTGCGGTGCAATGGTGGGAAAAAATAGTATGTAAAAGCAACTATTCAGTTTGACAGCACAGCCATAGTGGCCATGACGTCATTGGGATATGGCTCTCCAGTCAGAGCTGTAAAATTCTGGGAAATCGAATGTCTGTGCTGTCATGAAAAGTAGCAAATTTACAGTCTCAGATGGTGAACATTTTTTAAATATATTTGGCATGGTGAAAACATTGCCTGTAAAATACAACCCACCATCAAACCACAGTCCAAAGGAGAAATATATAAAATCAATTGTGATTGTGATCAATTTTATGTAGAGGAGACTTTGAGGCCTGTCAATGTGAGGATTACAGAGCATCAAGCCTCAGTTAGCAATGGGGACAGTAAATCAGCTTTATCTGACCACAATAGCACCCACAGCACCCAATACTATGGAACCAAACTGAGTTATTAGTCATCAACCAATCAGACATCAAGAAACAAAAACTACATGAAGCTGTGCTTATCAAGAGACTCAGCCCAAAATTAAACAGAGACACTGGTTTCTACATACCTCCTGTGTATGACTCATTAATTTTAAATCAATCGACCTTCAACCATAACCCTTTAGCCCTCAAACAATAGGTCCCACCCCCAACAGGGAGTCATTCAAGCAACAAGTTTTAACATAGACTACCGTGTAACGATGGGTTTTATTTATTTCCATCTAAATGTTTTAAGAATAACTTTGTAATATGGCTTTTAAACCATATCTTTGTTTCATTATTTGTTTTGTTTTGTTTTCCCCATATTATATATATAAGTTGTTAAAAAAATTGATGTCATTAGCTTGAGAACGGTTTTAGAATCTAAACCGAAACGTTGCATTGTTACTAAATAAAGATGTTGTCATCCATAAAAATACCGGTTATTATGCACTTCAACTTCTAAATGCCTATCAAACAAGCATGAATATAAGCTCAAAATATGCACTACCCTTAGGGAAAAATCAAGAATCAACTGAAATTGGTAAAAACCATGCAGACACCACAGCAGATCTTACGTAGTCTATGTTCTTCATCATAACCATCCTGTTTCTTCTGTTTCTGGTCTTCTAATTGTTCAAATAGAGACCTGGGGTCATACGCTTCCTCTGGACATTCTGCAAATATACGGTTATAACCAAGAATTAAGAAAAACATAAAACTAGATCTATTGGTGAAAACTATAGCTGTACAAACATGAAGCTCCGCTGTCCAAAACCCCTCGCCTCGCCAAAGAGCACAAGAAAGTACCTATTGATAGTGTAATGAACATACTAAAATAAATGACAGAAAGGATACTGCTCCTTTTATCACCATAATATTTGATACAAGATTGATGATGACAAGAG
>JAVFBZ010024694.1:0-11357 GCA_032466195.1 Katharina tunicata
ACTTCAAATGATCAAGAAGTGATGCAGCCAGACAGTGTAATAGAAATTACTTTTTTCATTTTCTAAAAAAAATGTTATTGGTGTGAACATCCAGATCTAAAACATCTACCATGGCATTTGGGCCTGGGGAAATGATATCCAAATAGCATGCATCCATTTGATTCATATTTCTGGTGTTCAACTTCAGAAAATTTCAGACAAGTCACTAAAAATGAGCTCAATCTTCCACCATTAACTCAGGGACACTCCAAGTTCATGAAAAACTGAAGACATTTCACAGCTGTCAACTCTGAAAATATCATCAGCTTGGCTTGGTAAAGAATTTTTGGTTACGTTTACCGTAAAACTAATTGCGGTTGCTCAGTTCAAACTTAGTTGAAGACAGTTCTAGCGCAATTGAAAGATTAAAACAACTGCCCAGTGTGTTGAATTATGATAACTTTTGTTTAAATTGATTGTAATCAGCAGAAATTATTTTTTGGAAATATATTTGAGATTTTCCCCACTTCATCTCTCTTTAATTTCCCTTCAGTTGAAAATTTACCTGTTTGATTTGACCTTTAACATCCTCTAGCCCCCCTATTTCACTCCACTGTACCGGTTTGAGATCAATGAGAGCATCAGAACCTTTCTGTGTGGTTGGAACTATTTTGGTGAATGCCGCCTTAAAATGATGCTGGCCTATCTTTATTATATTGTCAGCTACCTGGTGGAAAAAGCAAAGGATATATGATAAGCCTATTAGTAATAAACACATGCATGGTTTCTTCACAGAGTTTCCCAACTGTTAGGAACAAGAAAAATATTTTTAAAAGTTTTGAGATTAAAGCTGATTGGTACCTTTGGTTGTTAATTAATTTATTTGTTTGGTACGGAATGTCATACTCAAATGTATTTCACTTATATTACGACTTTGACTTGCCAGTGGAATGTGGAAACCCAAAGAAAAACATCATATAAACCACCCTTGATCTCTGCAGCCACCGCACAATATTCCCTTATACACCTGTGGTTGACATGAAGGTACAGTGATACAGAGTCGGCAGTCTAATGGCCAACCAGCTGAGTCACGCTGCGGCCCTCTTTGGCAGTTTATGGTGACAAATTTAATTTATAATAGAGACAGGAACCAATTTGCATAAAACTGTTTCAAAGAATATTAAATCATATAAATTGTGTTGCCAAATTGTATACTAGTCAAAACTTTGTTTTAGCAGCCTTGTACCACCATTCAAACATTACAACTGTTGGATAATTAGATAAGCCATTTATCAGAGTTGCTTATAAAAATATTTAAAAGTAACTATCTGGTTTCATTTATGAACATTTTAATGTGTCAGGATTTTATTCTGTATGGTTTTTGCACTGATATTATATCCCTTATATATTATTTCAAAGGGATGTGTATCACACTGGCAAATGGATGATGACTAGTTAAAATCAACCATTCATCTCATGTTCAAGACATACTCTCAGTGATGTTTATCCCCAGTTATTATGGGTAACCAGCAAGAATATCGAGGAAAGGTAATAACAGTTTACATGGTATAGAAAATATGTGGCAAATATGTAGAACACACAGATATACAGTTATGAGTTATCTACATGTAACACAGAAGAGAGAATTGTCTTAATCAATAGGTTCTTTGGTTGGTTTTCTTGGAGTTTTAAATCGTATTTTAAGTTATCCATTTACAGGATGAAAAATCTTCCTGATGTCCCTAAGCTAAGAGAGCACCCTGACACAGGAGGCTCCCACTCTACCACCCACTAGGTTCTTTGAAGTTTGTTCTTATGGTAATAACCTAATACATAAAAATGCCACCAATTATTCAGATTGAGAATCCAATTCTAAGGCTGTAACTTACCGGTGATGAGATTTGAAGATTAGCTTTACTCTCTCTCAGGGCTAAATATGCAGCCTCTTGGGCAAGGGAAGCCAGATCTGCACCCACATATCCCTTGGTCCAGCTTGATATTTCACGAAAATCAACATGATCAGCAAGTGGCAGATGACTGCAATGAACTCGAAGAATGTCTTCTCTTTGAACTACTGTTGGAATGTTTATCATCACCTGAAAAATATCAAATATATAAAACTTGGAAAGTAAAAATTAGATTATAAGAAATAATTGATTTTCACTTAGATACTCTTTAGCAGTGACAGCTAACAGGCTAAATTCCATAAGTTGCTAATTAAACTGAATATAAGCTTTATATTTAAAAATGTATACCATCAAAAAAATGTGAAGAAATTTTTTAAAAACATATTTTGGGTTTTTTTCTTACTTATATATTTTTGTACTTGATAAAAGCTCTGATCTAAAACAGTGACAAAAATGTTCAATAAGTCAGTGATCAATGAAAGGTTAGAATCTGGTTTCAGAAGGTACACCTGCATAATAATTAAGTTAAACCTTTTTTAATCAAATTAGTAACATTTTTGACAGACTTTTATCAAATGCTTTACAGATCACCCATGTAAGTTTATAAATACTCTTGTATGAAGTTGTTTAAATAAATAAAACGCCTCTAAATATGTAATACATAGCTTATATTACGAGCTCCGTTCTCTCCTTTACTTCTTAAAAACTGCTGTTATGTTAAAATTTACCTCTCTATCAAATCGCCCAGTGCGTCGAACAGAAGGATCTAGAGAGTGCGGTCGGTTTGTTGCTCCAATCACCACGAGAGGTGAGTCAGGTTTAATCCCGTCTAACAAGGCTAACAGTTGGCTGGTCACCCTTGACTCTTGAGTACTGGAGGATTTGCTGCGTTTTGGACATAAGCTGTCTATCTCGTCAATAAACAACAAACATGGACCTTCTTCACTTAGACAGGAGGCCTTGTCAAAAACTTTTCTTAAACTTTCCTCACTTTCACCAGGGAGGGAGCCCAAGATTTCTGGTCCGTTGATAGTCACAACTGTCGCATCACACACACTTGCCACATGTCGCACAAGGGATGTTTTCCCACAACCCGGTGGCCCTCTCAATAGAACGCCTTTGGGTAATTCAATATTAAAATCCTTCAGTCTTTGACACTTATTCCTCATTGTGATAATTTCAATAAGGTTTTTCGTAGCTTGGCCCAGTCCTCCAAGTTCATCAAGATTGAGTTTAGTTCTGAGTGAAAACTTTTCTTCACTTATTACTTCAGAAATTTGTAGGACAGTATTGAATTCTATGACAGCACTTTCCGAATTAGCTTCAGTGTGGACCGAGTGGATTAAAATTCCTGAAAATCCGTAACACTGGCCAGTTTTAGAATGTTCTAAATTAACATAACAGTTTGAAGTTACACAAAGGTTCAACATACAATTTTGGCAATATTGGTTCAAAACTGTGGGTTTATATCTCAAAAACTGTCTCCATTTCTTCACATCATGAATATCTGACACTGTCAAAGTAAGACTGACTTTCACACACTTTGATGCTTCCATTATTTCTATTGTTGGTTTCTTTGGAACATCAAGAGCTTTCATAGGAGAAACTTTCAAATCTTGCACACAAACTATTTTATCAATTTTCAAGAGGTTTCCATCCAGGTCATCCAATGGCCAAACTGAACATAATGTTACAGAGTTTTTAACAGAAATTTTAATAAAAGAACCAAGTTTTACACCCATCAGCTTCATAGCCTCAACAGGCATTCTACATCTTTGAGTACCATTGTCATTTGAGTCACATTCTGTTGGTTTCAAGTCAATTTGGCTCGCCATTATCTATATAAGGGCTAAAAAACAATGTTAAATGGTTAGAAAATTCCTTGCAACAAAAACAATGATGTGTAAAGCTAATGCTCCTACTGTTTGACACATTTATGAGTCTGAAACGGCTATATTCAGGATTTTTCTATATGAGATTAAATTGTTGAAAATCAACGGAAATTATTTTTTTGATGCGTATGGAAAGTTAAGAAAGGGACATTTTCTATGAAAAGATGGATGAATTAATAGTTACAAGAATTATAAAAAAATATATATATGCCAGTACCAGATCATCAGAATAACTCAATAACAGCAAAACAAATTTATGGGTAATTTCTAAAGAAAAAAGACACCATTTCGGTGACCCTGTGTCGCAGCCTTTACCAGGATAAAAATTTGCTAGTTCTACCGTGAGCCTCTGTAGCTCAGTCGGTTGGAGGGTTGGCCCTGCTGGCCGGAGACCCGAGTTCGAGTCCCGGTGGAGGCAGGCAGAATTTTCTTTCTCTACATTTATACAAAAATAATAATAATAGATGGTAGTAACATAATTTGCACAGTAATCGGTATAACATGTTCCTGAACTTTTTGAAGCTGATTTGTCTGTGGCATACTTTTTTCATCTTGTATTTGTGTGGTGTCTTCTGGGTTGCCAGTGTCGTTTCCTTCACCCATTAGGCTGACCTTACGAGTGAAATAACCTTAAGTAAAGCAACATATATGCCATATTTGCACTAGTCTAACCATTACTACAACAAATACGCTGGATGACTTAATTGTTGTCATGATGTGTCAATCTGTCGATATTCTAAAGTATTTTTCTATAGGCCTATAGATGTCATCTTAGAATAGCAAATATTCAATTCAATTTATTTTCAGTAAGAAATCAATGTAACATATGCGCTGTACGTATAATCACGAATTGCTGTACGTAATCACGAATTGCAATAGAGCGAGATTTCAAAATGAAACTAGCCTCAAATCCCGTAAAGGTTTTATAAAGTTATGCATTTGCTAGTCACAAATTAAGCATCCCTTAGTTTAATCATAAAATGTCTGTTCATACGGACAAATCAAATAAATTGCTGAATGAAATGAGGAAAGAGAAAAGTCGACTAAATTTAACCAACTATAGGCTTATAAGATTTTTAAAAAAAAAGACAAAATGCAAGTATGGTAACTCGAGATCCTTTATCTACATACTTATTTACATGATACACCTTCCTCAAGGCGATATATTCCTCAGTAAAAGGAAAACACGTGCATATAAATTACACTACTGTCACATTTGTTGTGTCTACAAACCCACGTGGGTTTTAACTTTGGCTCTCCGCGCAGGTTCTCGGCATCAGTGTGTGTACATTTAAGATACCCCTGCACACGGAAGACAACATTTAAAATGGCTTCCTTTGGTTGTCTGTCTGTGAATATTTTGCGAAAAAGTACTGTTCTGGCAGTACAGTGTCGATGTCCTATTCGAATAGCATCTGTAGGATATGCAAAAAAGATTGGCGGTGAGACTCTGACCTTTTTAAAGCACGATTGTCAAATTTAATCAAGCTCCACTCAGTTGTCTCAAAGTTTCATCGCTGTGTATTGAAACCATGTGGTGACCAGTATTCGTAGAACTTTGTATATTATTGTCACTTAAAAGCTGAATGTATTTATTTGTTTGATCGGTTTGTAAAGTCGTACTCAAGATCATTTCACTTGTATGGTAATTTTGCATGGCTGGTGTAGGGTGGAAAACCTGGAAGAAAACTCGTAAAAACAATCCCGTGATATCTGCAAACTTTCCATATATACTAATGTACGGGTATTCTGGGTACAGTGAGGGTGACTCAGCAGTCGAACGCTCAACCATGTGAACAACGTCACGTCTGGTCTCTTTGTCACTTCAAGAAGGACTTGATTTATTTTATGTACAAATTAATCAATTCAAACGTACTTGAACTTGTTGGGTTGTTGGCTTTCCATTTGTATGATCTATGCAGATACATGTTACAATAAATGTTTGACTGATAAGTATCTGCTTTCGTTGTGTTAAAATTGGAGAGATACACCAGACAGGAAATAATCTAGGTACCTGTCACCTTTATATTTATATATTCACTCATTCATGTAATAATAAAGAGGCCAGGCCCACAAGGTTACTAAGCATCCCATGTCAAGTTCTTTATTGACAGTATATATTTACTTAATACATTTTATGTTTTTGTTCAATTATTTTATTGTAGACTACTATAGTTTATTATTAATTTCCTTTCCCTCGTTTGTGTTTTCAGTTGGCTCTGGTAAGGTAGCGATGAATGTTTCTCAGAAAATAGAACTAGATGTGGAAACAGATCCAGAGAAGCTTGCCAAGTTTTGCTGTGGAGCTAATATTTATGTTACTGGACAAGATCCTGAATTAAAACCAGACTCTGAATATCCAGACTGGTTATGGACATTGCGTCTAGACAGAAAACCTCCAGATCTGTCAGAGCTAGACCCAGATACCTATTATTATTGGGGCAGTGTGCGGAAAATGCATAGGAGTAGAGTATTAAAACTAATGAAGACTAACAAGATCAAATAGTGCCGCAGATAGACTGAACATAACTTGTGCTGTGTTAAAATATTTGACTGTAGTATCCCTGTGTAATGGTCAGTTGAGACCAAAAAGACACCAAATTGAGCTAAAATATACCATAAATTCCCATGGACACTCAAAACTCTACTGTCTTCATAACTCTCATTTGTATTTGATTTGGACTACTGTGTCTAAACAGTATGGATATGTGTGTGACAGGCATGAGAAATCAACTGTCAAATAAATATTTGTTTTATTCTATACTTCATTTTCTTCTCATTTTATTAATAGCTAAGCTTTCCTTTGGTTTTAGCAGATATCGTAAAAATCAGGAGACGAGGAGTGGGTCCTTGGATAGGAGCTTCCTGTTCCATTATAGACCCTGAGCTTAGTCTTAGATACATTAGAATGGCTTTGCTGCCTTGTTTAGTCTTATAGTTGCCTTTGTCGACCAGGGTGGTGTCCTTCACCCATTGGTCTAGCAAATTTGTAATATGAGTTAGATATAAAACCTCAGTCAACCAAACAAACAGACATAAACTATGTTTCTAGCTGATAGGACCATAAAATTGTATAGTACTACATGTACTTAATACAACTGCGATAGTATGGAAATACAGTGAACTTGACAAACTGACAACCGAGTACACCGCCATCTTGTCTTTACTGACGATGTCCGCTTTTTGTGTAAAACTTGTGTAAAATTACATCTTGCTCACAACATTCTGCAGTTTCCCCAGATGGAGTATTGCAATATATATTTTAAATTTAAATAAATTACTGAAACACTAGATCAATTCTGCTGATAGTGGTAAAAACTTGGTAGCCATTATTTGGAAAACGATCACCCTAAACGCTAATCATCTGTTTTCTGAAGGCTTTATTCCATTACTATCCACTATACTGTACTAGTGGCAGATTTAACCAACTTTAATTGAGCTAGTTACATACTGTCAATTTATTTTCCCCTGCTTCAATAAAGTTGGTGGGGGATATAGAAATGGGTACGGTCCGTTATTCACCTTTCGTTTCAGAAGCATAACATCATGAAATCCAACTGTTGGGATGAATTTTTAATATATTTGTTAAAGTCACATACACACCAGAAAAACTTTTTTTTTTTAACAAATCCTGATTGCCTTGATTTTAACCAGTTTTGAAATGAATAATATTCAATTGTTACAAAGCTTGTACGAGCCAGGTAAAATACTGCTGTAATTTGAATTCAACGTCATGAGGGCTGGTCATTTTTGCTTTTATCAACAAAGCCTTTGACCCTACAGCTGTGAGTGACCTTGTACATTAAATGTATGTTAGGAGTCAATGTTGAATCTTGTCAAGTTGTCAATTACCCCTTACTTGTAATAACATTGGAACATTAAAGTGGGAAAATCTGGCAGAATTTTCAGCTTGTTTGTTTTTTAAACTTTCACATAACCTACAAACCTGGATTCAATTATTGATAACACAAACGAACAAAGAGGATTCTTCAAATTTCCATTACTTTTGAAATTGTTTAACAAAGTGCTAAGCAAATTAAAGTCCAACACAATATTGAATGTTTGTATGCATAACTGTAGCAAATATTTTACTGTAGAAGACCGTTGTTTTTGGTGTTGACAGATGGAATCAGGGGAGACAACTTTTATTTATATTGAGCATTAAAAGGGAGACAACCTTTTTTATCTCAACCCCACCAAGGAACTGTGGAAAGTACTGTACCAATTAGATAAGCTTACAGAGCTATATTCCTGGTCCTTGTCTATAACTTTGTCTGTCTGTTGAAGGTTTATCCTAATATCTAATATTCTAATCAGAATCAAGTTTCCATTTCACTCATTAAGTTTGTTTTTTGCCAAATTCTGGCCATGTCGACTTTCAAAATTTTGAAGGTTTTTCAATTCTTACTTTGGTTATGTGTTGGGGGACTTTTTTTAATTCGAATTGCCTTCTTGAAGTATTGAAATGTCACTGTATTGAGCTAATGCATTGTACAGTCTACACCCAAAAGTCAATAAAAAACACACTGTTTATAAAAAGTTTTCTGGTTATTTAATTCCAATAAAAGATTGTGGATACATACATGAACTATATTTCTGACTTTGATGGGATTAGAAGGATTTAATTATCTACATATCACATATAATCTTATATGTTCTTATTTCAGGGCAAACATATTATTGATGCAAGTATGTATTAATTATAAAATATAAAAGAGGCAATTAATGTGATAGTTGTTCTGTAAACAGGAATATACATGTATTTTGGAACAGGAAAGTTATGAGCAAATTAAAAAACCAAGGTGCCCTAGTTCATAGCTTTGTTTTAGCTGGACGCCAATGAGGAACAAGAAATATGCTTTGTTTCTCAAAAACAAATATTTAAAAAACACTATATTGTAAAGTTTTAACCACCGGTATAAGCCTCTAAATAATATATATGCTAGTATAGTTTAATTTCAACAACGTTTTAGTTTCATGTTCGTTTTAGAGATTTGTTTGTTTGTTTGATTGCTGTTTAACGTCGTACTCAAGAGTATTCACCTATATGACGTCTTACTAATCTTATAATTTGCATTGCCGGTGTATGGTTGAAAACCGGGAAGAAACCTTTTAAAAAAAAAAAACCCTGCGAACTCTGCAGCCACCTGAAAACTTCCCTTATATACCTAAGGTCCATAGGGGGGATCGATCGTATTCCGGGTACAGTGAAGGGGGTTCCGTAGTCCAACGCTCAACCACGGAGCCTTAGTTTTAGAGAAAACTCGTCTTGACTGTCACAGGCCAAATTGCACATGGAGTCTGATTAGATTAGAATTACACAATACACATCCAAGCTTATTCCAAATACAATGTATGTTTAAAAATAAGACAAAGTCGAATTAGCATTAAAATCAAGAAAATAATCAGTCATAGCCTCCAGTTTTATGAAGGAACAAGCCTCATTAACGGATTCCATACAGTTAAAATGCCAACAACAGAGGAAATAACTCCCATAATTCCCTGTGAACCCGCGGACATTCTGATATGTCCCAGACTTGACAACGGGAGGAAAATATCTGTACCGTTTTTCACAAAGTCCAAAAATAATGGTTTATTTTCAGAGATGCAGTTTTTTACCATTTCTGAACTGGAAGGAATGGGTTTTTCATTTTCTCTGTACATAGCATCTCCGTTGTTGTAATGACTTCTCTTCAAAGTTTCTTTTCGCTTTAGAATGGCCTGGACTAAAACTCGCCAAATATCATACAAGTCACGAGTCAGGTTGAGAATGATTGACACTACCCAGAATTTAGCTGCGATGTCCAACCATTTCTTCATGTCTATTTTGACGATTCCGACTCGAGCCATCCATATCAAATGGTCGATCAGTAAATAGCAGGCCTGATTGATCTTTGATAAGGTCAACGTAACTCTCAGGACAACATCAGACAGATGGATGGTCTTCAACGCTCCGTGCAGGAAATCAAAACTCTTTCCAAATCGTAACACTAGGAAAAAAAATAAAGGTTCAATCAAGTATTTCATAAGAAAACAGGTTACACAGGTTAACAAATAAATGTATGTTTTCTGTAAAATCCTGATTTTATCCTACAGCAACATTGTCATAACTCACTGATATTATTTCAAAGTCCTTTAAATAGCTTCCAAAGTAATAACTTTATGGTTGAAATTTTAGGTGATTTAGGGTACATTTTATATATATAGACCCCCGAGTTCGAATCCCCGTGGGGGCAAGCAAAATTTTCTCTCTCTACATTTATACAAAAATATATATAGATAACATATTAGCCAGGATTAAAAATTTAGGAATAAAGTTAATTTCATATGGGTTTTTCACTTATCTAAAGGTGGTGCAAGTTTTATGTCAAGACAATGGTATTGACAAGCTTTATCCATCAAAAATTATTTGTGGTTGCCTACAAATTATGTTTATAAATTGTATGAAGAATGTGGGGTAACAAAAGCTACTACAGTGACTAAAGATCTTAATAATGTCTTCCTGGAATAAGATAAGAAGAGTCATACTTCAGCCTCCTGTAGTTTTTTGTTTGATTGGGATTTTTACGCTGTACTTAAGGTTATTTCACCCACGTGACGATGTGCCAGCCCAATTGGTGAATTAAATCACCTGAATGGATACTGGCAACCCAGAAATCACCACATAAAATTTACCATGATTGATTGATTGGTGTTTAACACAGTGCTGAAGGGTATTTCACTAATACGACGGCGCTGTATTCCAACAGTAGAGAGCGACTCTTAACACAACCATAAAACGTGTAGTCAATTTAATAGTGTTTTTGCTGTTGGAAAGATAATGTTCCTCCAGTGCTCAGTATGACCTGGAAACTTTAAATTTGCCCTCAGCCAGAGGGCAAATTTAGCATGAAAAAAAAGGACACCACAACCACTGGCTTCATGATGTCCCTTAGCACAGAAAGCACCAGTGCACAGAACGCTCCCACCCAACAAGTGGCAACCACCCGCACCTCCTCTGGCAATACTCATGGTGATACAGTACTCTGCCTCTTACATTTGCGAGTTGTACTCAGAGCACTTTCTAAACTCTTCAGCTTCTGGAGAAGGTCCTCACTCGTGTTGGTCTTTTCCAGGTTAAACCATAAAAATTTGCTTCCATACTGTAACAACCTGGTAAAATAAAGAAATATATTAAACAACAACAACCTATCCTTAAAACAGAGCATATAACACCATAACCTGTTTAGGGTTGTGTTGAAATCACCATCATCACATCAGTAATCACCACCATCATATAAGTGAAACCCCCTAGAATGGTGTAACACTCCAAACAAGCAAACAATTTTGACAATCAAGTTCAACCTTACGTACAGCTTTTGGCTGAATTGTCTACTTTAGTTTACTGCATACATTGCCAGTAAAAATATATAAACTTACCTCATTACTTATCTGACCAGCATGTTAGAGTTCATAATTACTATATTAAAATTCTTGTTTGAGTGGCATTTAGAAGCTGGGTAAATTACAAAAACACGACGACTGAGATGGATTTTCAACTTCTGGATATATTGGTAAGCGACGTTTCGATCTAGATACT
>JAVFBZ010024705.1:0-11357 GCA_032466195.1 Katharina tunicata
ATTTCGGTGTCCCTGTGTCAGTGCTTACGTAGAGAAAGATTCGCAGCCTTTACCTGGATAAAAATTCGCTAGTTCTAGCGTGAGCCTCTGTAGCTCAGTCGGTTAGAGCGTTGGCCCTGCTAGCCAGAGACCCGAGTTCGAATCCCGGTGAAGGTAAGCAAAATTTTCTTTCTCTACATTTATACAAAAATATATATGAACCTACAATATATTTCAAGACGAGTAGCCGTCTACATGCTCAACTAATGGAAATCATATCGGATTAAGAGACATCAAATTATATTTTGATGCCTTCTGGAGACATTAGCTTCAACCTAAGCTACAGTAAAAACCCAGACTGCAAGGACGCGGTTCTTCCACTTTCTAAATAATAAATATGTTAAATAAATAGTGTGAAATAAAATTCTACACATTTGGAGAATTTCCCCGTTTATTTGTTAGACGTTTTCGGAATTTTTACTAATATTCACTGGGACATATGCATTTCACAAATGAAATAAGACGTTATCTGAATTGGTGTTACTATGAAAAAATCCAAACATTATTTTTTAACTCCTGCGTCCAACTCAAGACACATGGGCCAAGTTAACAATGCCATAGGCCGGAGTAGAAGACGATTCCTTATTTATTCAAATTATTTATGAACAACTTCACCTTTGTCATATCAATTAAACGAATACTAAAGTGGGTGATAGTTCAAGAAAAAATGGCGGCTGTATGTCTTAATCTACTAATGTCGCTTTAATTTTAGAATCGTATCTAAAAATGCACAATATATTAGGGCTGGATAAACACAGTGGCCTCCAGCCTTTCCAAGACGTAACAGAAAAAGTAACCCAGGTAAAATAAGCTATTCCTCTCCATGTACCTCGACTGTGGACTCAATGCGATCCAACCAAGAGCATTTTGAGGTATATGTAATAGCATTTTAAACAAAGTGACGAGCACGAGTCTGCCTTGCGCCAAAAATGCATCTTATTTGTTCTTTATTTCAAAAAGATGAAAACCAAATTATACTAATTGTGATGTATCCGAAGTTTAATATTTTCGATTTAATTCTTGTTTCACATTACTTCGAGTTTGAGTAGTTTCCAAAATGTGTTGTTGAATGGCGGAAAACCGAGAAGAAACCTCGTAAAAACCAGCCTGCAACCGCTGCAGCCACCCTAAAACTTCCTAAAGTCGACAAGGTGACTTAAACATATATCGAATACTTTGTAGGGGAAAAATAAGCTTAACTGACTAAGCATCGGCACGGCCCGGCATATAGGTTAATTTTTTGCGTATTACCAAATATGTCTCAATGATAATACAAGGACAAGACATTTTGAATGCTAATGAACTTATAAGAAAAAAATAATTAGCAACATAATAATATTTGAAGCAAAACAATAAATATATGAATTTCAGAATTAGACACATGGAAGAAATAATATCGAAAGACAGATTTTTAGAAATTAAATAGAATTTAAAAAAAAATAAAGTCAATTTCAAATAAGAATGCGAGATAAACATGAGATGCACAATGTCAGGAAAAGATCATTAGAACTGAGAATGTCAAAAATTGAAAAATTGTCAGAAATAAGCGTTTCAGAAATTGATTGTCAGAAATGAAAATACGAGAAATAAGAAAGACGTTATTTAGACACTATTAGGAATTATCAAGAGAATCGTCAGAAATTCAAATTTCAGAAGATAAAAAATTAATCAGGAAATTTTGACACACACGCGCAAACACACGCTACTGTACTTTACCGTGATTTTGTCATAAAAAAGAAAACAAAAACACACTAAACGAATTATAATATTTCATATTAAAATAGTAAAATGAAACTTACCTGAAGTGCTCCGATGGCAACATATTGCAACCAAGCCTAGTAATAATTATACAATTTTGTAATGAAGCTGGATTTTACTTCAATGGCTGTTTCGTGACTTAAATTACTATCGTAACGTCTATATCAGTATAAATAACACAAAGGTTCTACTATCAACACTGGCTAAGGCCTAGCATTGTTTGTAACTGATATCGGTTAGATCTCGCGAAGTTCTTTTTCAGTTCATCGGAGCCACCTCTCTGAGAAGAAAAAAACTTCTAGGTCGTTAAATCTAAATAAATGTTATTGTAGATCTGACTTCTGATACACAAGCTAAACTCAATAGCCACGCCCCAAAACCATAAACGATTGGCTTATCTACTTGATTGGCAAGCATTAAACGTGTCTATTTTCCAGAGATTGGGTTGGAGCTGTGAAGGACACGCCCATTCAACGGCATTGAAACCGTTCACGCAGTCTGTTCTTATAAAATTGCTGTGACGATAGAAAGTCATAAGGATATCGTTTAGATTTCATTTAATAATCAGTACAGACTTGGTGGTTATATCGGAAATTTGGTATCCTGAAGCCAGAACTGGTTGAAGTAGATTTATTTCACCTCATTTTAACACACCATTTATACGCTGCATTTTAGTTTAAATCTTTTAAAAGTAACGCAATCGCCTTTGATGTATGAAGTCGACGCTTCTCCGTGTCTGTAAACTTTTTTTTTTTCTGGGTTGCCGTGTGCTCGAATTGTTTTAATACTCTTGTTTGGGGTGTGTCAGCGAGACTTGTGCAGTTAATTTGACTTATGTACTAGACAATCTGTTAAGATTTGCCACGTTTAATCGAGAACATTGTTACTTATAACGCAGTCTCTCATAATGATATGTCATTTGAGACGTTTTTTCTGCTTAATGACTTGGAAAGCCAATGGTGGACTGGTTTGGGCATCTGCCGTCGAGTGCTGTCAGAGAGCAGCCCGGAAAGGGCAACACCAGACAGGGTATACAGGGCAGCCGAATAACCTCAACATCGCTTAAAGACAAGAAAGGAAAAAGCTTAAAATATCCGACACGTTGAGTGACAGGCTATCCACGGGAACTCTGGATTGTTTTCGGTAAAAGTCGAGTAAACTATTTAGCTACAATAAGGGAGTATTCTTTTTCTGTTGAAAGTCAAGTCAACTGTCCTTCAGAACTTAGGTGTATAATCACTACTCTTTCATGCTGATATGAAGGCTACAAGCAGACCACCTCACAAAGCTAGCTTATTTTCTTACGGCAGGCCATACGGCCAATATTTGTGAGGTGATTAGCTTCTGAGGGTGATTGATGGTCCCTGGGCCCCACCCCGTCACAATAATTCAGGGGTGAAGCGGCAAGACGGCGATGACAATAGCTGAAGCTGCCCAGGGGGTCCTCGTGGCCCCTTAGTCCTCAGGTGAGCCGATGAACGAAGGCTATAATTTTACGCATGTTTTGAAAAAAGAAAATTGGCGTAGACTTTTGCGAGCTTAGAGAGTTGGTTGCCGTACTCCCCGTGAAAATCGCTACACATGACTGGCGCTTCATCGACCTCGTTTAGCTATATAATCTATTAGTGTAATTCAAGAGGGAACACGAGGGCCCTTTTTTCTTCCTCTCCGGGAATCGAGAGAGGCAACTCTTTTGTCAGGTAAAGAATACATCGCTAAATGAATTTTTCATTGACTTGGTAAATGATTTCATCGGCTTGGGGCGATAAACGACAGTAGCTTAAGTTTCGAATTACCACCAATCGCCTTTCTTTACACATCATTAACAAAAGTTCTTGTTTACAGAAAACTACTTATTGAAAAGGTAAATTTTAAGCCCATCTGCTTCGTGTTGCAACAATAAGGTAGTATTCATCCCACATACCATTAACCGCCTTTACGTTACGACAACAACCCTATGTGTTTGTCCTCACTAGTTTTCTTCGATTCACGTAAAATGTGTATAAAAACACGTCTTTGTGACTAAATTACCCTCTTTATTCCAACCCTTTAAATCACACCATTTCATTTGCGTTAGCATACCTTTGTTAGTTTTATTTACAAGATTTAGATTAACGAAGTTTAAGATGAGGTCTGCAACTATGACCATTTATTTATTTATTTATTTACTTTTTTTATTTATTCATTTATATAATTATTTATTTATATCCTGTACTATCATTTTTACTATAATTTTGTTTTAATTTATTTATTTATTGCTTTGATGTCGTTGAGTAACTGCTGTTTTTCTTTTAGACTTTACCACTGGGATGCTTTTCCACTAAAACATTGCTATCTTATGGAAGCTCATTGCTGCCATCGAGTTGTCGCCGTCGATTCTAGTGAGCTTCCGCCTTGCTCGCGTAACACACCAACCTGTTTTTCGTCTGTTTTCACAAAATAGGTTCCTATTCGACTTAATTTATTTACTAATATAAATGATGTTTTGTCTAGGATATTTGTTTGTGTCAGGTTGCGTTGAATATGTTTGGTGAGAAACCACGTTAAACCCGTCTCGCAATCAACGTCCGCCGACGGAAAACTTCTTCTTTACTCATGTGTTCGGACATTCATTGCTGAGAAGAGTTTAAAGGATGTTTGATATTTCTTCGTGGAGGGGTTTTAACTTCTACAGTCGTTCCACACATAGTTAACAAAATCATTTATAGTTGTCCTAAATAATCAATATATATATATAAACCTAATCTAAATTCCGGTGGAGGCAAGAAAAATTTCTTTCTCCACATTTATGAAAAAATATATTTTTATAAACCATAACCAACATTTTTCAGCCCTAAAAAAAAAGAAATTTTCACGCGATTACCATTTTGGAATTTGTTTCGCAAAAACTTACCAAAGAACTATATATGATAAACAAATGAATTCCCTGTGTTTAAATATTCGTGATAGATGAATCATCTTGTAGGATAGAACCACGTTTCCCTTACAAAGACAAAGAATATCGTGAGCTACAAAGTGGTGTCCCAAATACAAGTACAATTTGGACAATGTAAACCTATTTATATATATAGGCAAAACTACAAGACATCTAATGCATAGAATTAAAGAGCAGAAAGATTATCTCTGACAAATATAAGAATTTGGAAAACGCTGCATTTGTAGATACGAGTATGAACAAACGTCAATAAACTAGTAACAAATAAAACGCCAAATACAACTTTGTACTTACTGGAACGTATGTATTCACAAGTGTCCATGCAGGAAAGGATATCCCCACCATCACGTATAGTTGAACTGCAATTGTATATAGTAAAACTATATGAAGGTTGTGTTGTTTTTTCCTGTATATATAGACCTTCATGTAGTTTTAATATTGCGGTTGCCACACAATTTAAGTGCCAACAGTTTAAGTTGATTTCATTGGAAAACGATGGATCCTACATTAAACGATGGATCTTGTATTAACACTCTAATATGTTATCAACTAGGTAGGGATTTTAATTTTGATGAATGTTTTGTTTTCTTCTTTGTTGCTTTTTTTTGTTTTTTGTTATGATGTTGTGAGTCCTGTCATAATCCACCTTAGTGTATTGAAACGCAAGACCAAATTCTTGTTTCAAAGCTCCACCAAACCAAGCTGTTTATTTTATTACGGTTAAGATGTAATTTTCGATGGATTTTGTCGAAGTCTCCTGCACAAGGAGGCGGGAAACTGAAAACTTTCGCAGGGAAAAGAATTAAAATACTTTTTTTTTAGTGTGAAAGCAAGACTTGCTATGTATATTTTAATGGTCACTTCGCTCCGGTTGCCACCATACACAGGCAATGCAAAGACGTCATAATGGTGAAATATTCTTGGGTACGACGTTAAAGTACATAAAATAAATACACCCATACCATTTATTAATCATAAAGCATTGATCATATTGTCCTATATCAAAATGCATGATTTAGGCCACACTAGGCCACGCTGTTGTCTGCATGGTTTGACGCTTAATCTTCACATAGCTCATCATTTTGTGTGTGTTTCCTAATTCCAACTCCAAATGATTTAATACTATTTTTTTGACAGACTTGTATATATGTTAGAAGTGACCTCTCGTCTGGTCTGACTGTTAGACAATGAATGGTCACAACTACATTGTATATTTATTTCAGTACTTTCGTTTTTTAGGATAACATATTTATGTTACATTTATTTTTTTAAAGTTTGGATTGGTCTAACTGGTAGACAATGAATGGTCAAAACTATATTTATTTTACATGTGTATATCTTTAAAATGTTATCCCTCCATGCCTCGTGTTTGAAAAACGGAGATATAGTCGATATGGTCTTATGCTTTACGGCCGAGTTACTTAGGCTAAATACCGTAGTTTTTATTTGCTTCTTTTTTACATATTACAATTTTTCTTTTGTGTTTTAGACTATTCTATCTTGTATCCAGTCTGGAACCTTTACTAGCGTTGTCCAGTATACCTGTCGACTAATTTAAAAGTATGTGCCCGATTGGGTGTGTTATTTTGAAACCTTTACAATGGCGTTAGCCTACAACTAACTTTTTTAATTGAAATCATATAAACTGGGATTTTTTTATGGTTTTATGTTTCTAAATTGTTTGAAGCCATGAGCTGCAAAGTTTGAATGCAAGGTAGCGAAATGGACTTCATTCCAAACTACAGGTTTCATTATTCCGCCACAACATTTCAAGGATTCTACATACACCCATTTAATTTGCCACATGGTAATATATTATGACTTTGTTAAATATTTATTAGATAATAGTTAAGGAAATGCAGACTCAAAAGACGTGAAATGATAGCCCAACAAATGTTTTGTGAGAATCAAAATTCTTCAAACTGAAGAAGTCGTTTTATTTCTGCTCGAGACAATCTATCTTTTCGACTGGCTTTAGTTTCGGTCTTTCGTTCCTTTTAACACATCTCATACCGGATAAACGGTTTCCTTCAGCCAGACTCTTGGCCATGGGCTGTATGTGCCAAAGCAGTGCGAATAATGACACGAAATTTGGTATTTGTCGGCAGATCAACCCAGACTTACAGATGGCAAGAAAGGCAAGGGCGGGGAAAGTCGTTGGAGGAACGCGGGTATATTAAAGAAACAAATCTGCCACAGTGGCTCACATACGATCTGTTTCTCGTTTCACTTCTGTTCTTCCCATACATTAAATTAGCTATTTTTTCAATAAAAAGACTTCCGCACGTGAAATAGGCATACTTAACTCTTCCTGAGCGAGATCGCCACGTGACCCGTTGTTAAAGAAAGCGTCGATAAGACCTGATTCATTGCGCACACCCGGACCAATTCGAGAAACACGCCTTTTGACTGCAAAGGGATGAAGTCAACGACAACCGTCAGGGGGCGTTTCCAGCCGGAGATTGCCGATCATGATTGCTAGTTCCGAAGGCTCAAACGTCGCACCGAACGGTTGACGCTTCAGCGTGGAATCATCATAATCGGTGGAAGGAATAAAACATGGCACAAACATCACCGAATAGCTCATGACAGTCGAATTAAGCCCTAGGATACTATCAATGAAGGTTCAGAAAGATCACCACATTAACTCAACAAACAATTAAATCAGCCTGCTCAAATTAATCACCGTAATAAAAGAAACCAAAACATTAGGCTAGAGCAGAATACGAAATAGCCCCATCGTTATTACGGCCAGAATATTTTAAGCGTCACTCATCATTTATTATGCTGTATTAATTAATAGGCTTCTGGTGTTAGAGCTTACATCCCAAACAATATGTCTGTATCGTCGTAGGAACTATAAAGATAAGCAAAAGTTTGCTTATTTTGATTTAAAAACATTAAGTTCGTACTGCTGCTTACTGGAGAATATATATACATGCAAGGGTTTGGCAAAAAGAATAAACAATTTTGATGTATGGCAGACTTATCGCTTAAAAATTTAACTCAATTGAAAAAAGTAATATTTACGTGATAAGTTGGTTTTAATATTTAAACATCTTAGTTTGTCTCCAATAATATAAGATCGTTAAAATTTATGTATTTTAAGTTTTCCTTATAGAAGATTTTAAAGATTGTATTTCGTATGAATTATGGAGGTATTTTCTTCCTGTTATACGCCTGGCCGTATACATTCGGTTCTAAATCTATATTTAAATTGTCGAAAGTGTGATGTATCTTTTCATTGCATCGTTTTTGTGTATGATAAAACATTTGTAAATTATAGGAGAAAGTCCATGAGATTTATCTAATAAAAGACATTGTCCAATAGTGGTTTTCAACCCTCTTATAATATCAACATGCATGCGCTTAATTTTTTGGGGAGATATATTGATAAAGGCGAATATTGTGTTTGCAAATAACCTTTCTTCGTAAGAAAATAGATTGCTTAAATTTTCTCTTTTCGACGTTTTTTAAAGTTTTAAAATCTTTCAAAAGAAATCGACATTATATACAGTTGATCATATAAATGTATTTCCTGCAAAGAAAACCATATTAGCACTCGTATATAACGCTTTATTAATAAATTCCCCGAAACAAGCACAATTCAGCGGTTGTGTAGAACGGTTGACGGTCCATGTTGTTAAACATACCACTATCTCTATTTAATAAAATTGGGTCCAGGATATACGTCTATATTTGCCTTTATTCATCCAACAGCTTTTGTTTTCCAAAAAGTCAAGCAGCTTCATTGAACATTATTGAAATGCTACTATTTCTTCTTTTAAAAACGCATAAAGTCGGCAACAGCATTCGTAGGCTACTTCGTCCACTTTTAATTTAAAGGAAATATATCAAAATGTATCACGTTGACAAAGTTGACAATTACAAGGTTTTTCAAATACCGTGATCCCTTTGCTAAGCTAGGTCGGCATGATTTTGAGCTTGCATTCCTGTTGAGGTTGTATAAGTGTCGCCGTTTGTTGTGGAATACACTGCCTCTAAATAAGCGAAATACCCTTGAGCATGGCACTAAACACCAATCAATCGAGTAGAGACAGGGTTTAGACACAAACAATACAACCAAAACGCAGGCTATAACCGTTAACAAATTTGACCATATTTAATCGGCTTATACCATACCAGATTTTATTTAAAAAATATGTTTCATTAAATAACAAAAATGCTATAAATATTCAGTTTCTAAACGGCGCACACAAAATATTATTTAAAATTGCCTTATCCAATAATATAGCAGAACATATAATGAAAATTAAGGATTTTTTTGTTATCCGGCTGAATGGACTTGATTAACTTCGCATCCTGTTATTACATATATATATTTTTCAATAACACAGGACGAAACATGGGAACATGGGTCATTGTCTCATTTTCTATTCCAAGGGTCTAATAAACAAGCCTTTTAAACGAGCGAGTTTACCACGTATTGGCTGTTTAACTAAACAACCTTAATTATATCCATTAAAGATAGAGTACCTGGCCAAAGTGTCGAGAGCTAATTACATCACTGAATGTAACGCGAGACTCTGGAAACTTCAGTCGCGTGCCTTTTCTGTGCAGCTCGTACAACAATGGCGTTATGAACTGCACAGCCCAAGGCGGTTTCAACACCTTAATCAAAGGGCGCGAAACGCAAGTGGCTCGCAAACTCGACATTTCCGACTCTGGCTTTGTAACTTTGTGTCAATGGGAAGCATAGTTGTACTACTCATTAAGCGTCGTTATAAATATAAACTTCATTTAACGAAAATATTAGATTTTTTGTGTCGCTTATCAACATTTTGGCACGAATTGCTTAATAGACATTTAGATGTTGAGTAAACACTCAACAGTACGTATATTATCTAGGATGATAACTAAATAAATAAAGTTGTAATCCATCAAAAAATGAACTGCTGATTTTCGTATGAACTGCTTTCAAACACTATTTTAGCCTCGAAGTCGGCGTTCTTAATTTAATTTAATTCTTTATTTATTTAATGAGAATTGAACAGTCGGTAGTCTCTTTAAAAATAAAGATAAATATCGTTGTTGGTTCTTGCTTTCAGCGTTCGATGTAATACTAAGAAAGAGAAACCCATTCATTTATATGAAATGCTATATAAATGAGGGATGTATGGTTTTTATTTTGTACTCTTTAAAATTATCATAATCATTAGTGTTATTATTGTTATTGTCGTTGTTATTATATTATTATTAACCTTTCGTCTTAAATACATAATTTAAGCTTCCAACTAAAACGATGTCGGCAACTTGGTAAATTTTGGTCTTAAAAATTGTCCGTAATACCAATTATCATATACCTATGAGTCTCACCTGCGTGCAACAGAGACATTAAACTATTAGGTCTTGAAACCTATATCCACCGTCTCATCGAATCCAACTCGCTTGCCTGAGTATGAAATACCAGCAGCTTGTATATCAATTTGGTTATTCTATTTTTAGCTCGATCGCCACAGAAGCTCAATTGAGATTACATCCGATGAATGCTGTTCTGTAAACATGTAATAAAAGAGGCGAAATGTTTGAAATAATGTTAGAGTAGATATAGGCGTTTTAAACTGTTCTAGAAATAAACTTAGTGTAAAAGAAATTGACGGAATTTTATGTTTACGGTTAATGTAAAAATACAAGCAGATCTAATTAAGTTGTGATTGGGACTATTAGTCCTGTTGATCTAACATCGGATAATAAACAAAAAACAAGTTAGTGCCAATGGATAGGCAGTTTTCAGGTTTTTAGCAGTTCTAAAAAATTAAATGTGAAAAGATAGACAGTTTCAACCAGTTTTAAAAGGTTAGCCTAAAGATATATCTTCTATTATAATAAGAAGCATTTTTAAGTTGAGACACTTAGTATAACATACGATATTATGGATAAACAGTTTCTGGTCTATTTTCTGCGCAGCGTTTCTAGGCTGAAACATTGATGAGAAAATATACCAGAAGTTGTTTATCAATAATATCTTATATTATTCTAAAATATAGATGCATGGTTGTTTATCTTTAGTTTGTAGAATTGTTTTTATTTTATATAATATAGAAGCATTTCAAGTTGTTCCGTTTTTCGAGAACACTAACCAATATAAGCTTATTGTCTGTCACCTGCCTGCATGTAGGTAGTCACCAAAATGTTGCTTTTCTTTCTTGCCCGAAGCTAAAGATTTCAATTTGTCCGTATTAAAAAATGATCATATAAGAGGTGACAGTTAAATACATACGAATATGCCAGATGGGGCATATATAAAGGTATGTTGTCTGATGTTTCATGTTGGAAGTAGTTCAACTATTTAATAACAAACTAAACAATTCATCCAATCAGCGGGCATGCTATAGTGTATAGGCCTACAGTAATCACCTACCGACAAACTTACCGTGTACGAAATATAGGTGAGGACATTCCAGTTAAGGGTTTCGTTTTTTCCTCTATTTTACTTAAAGGGGGAGGTAACAAAAACACCAAGTCATGTTCAACTTATAGACCATACCAAGTTGTTAATAAAACTGCCATTAAAGTTATTGTTTTATTTATTTAAGAAATAAAGTGCAGTTTTCTGACCTTTATTGCTTGATAAAGGGTCGGTCAAATGGGGGTTGTTCCTATT
>JAVFBZ010024725.1:0-11354 GCA_032466195.1 Katharina tunicata
CTTTTAATATATTGGAATTTTTACAAAAATGGATATATTCTCCCTCTTTAAAGCATGAAAGAGAAACGTGGGCATTTTTAATACATAAAAATGTATAACGCTACAGAACTCTGCATTTACAGTTCTACCTCCACATTAATCATTGATGCTCCTTTCATGAAGTGCCCTAGTACTTTCTGAATTAAACGGAAAGCAGGGAGCTCAGAATTTTAAACGTTGTCATTTATTTTTTATTTTTTTGTTGATGTCATGAACAGCTGAAAAAGAAAATGCCTCGACGGAGTGGTCGGAAGAGTATTGGGAATTCTGGAAATGTTTCCCTCATACAAAGGCGCATACATCCCAGGGGTGAAGGATTGATTGATGTTTCAAGGGTAATTTCATATTTTTCTCAATCCGTATCCAGTCCGAACAAGGTGCAGGTTTTTTGACAATCCATTAGTGTGTTGATGTGTATCGCCCACAGATCACCCTGACAGCAAAAACATTTACTGAACGTTATTTTGTAGGAAATGGAAGTAGAGCCACCAGAGTCTGGTAAATCAAAGAAACAGACACCAAAAGTGGATGATGCCAAACTTGAGATAACAAATGAGGATACAGGACAGTGTGAAGAGTCCCAACAAGATAAACTGAACAGTCCAGTGGCGGCAAAATGTGAATCAAGCAGTCCCAAGCAGGTCCGGGATGATTCACAAGACACCCCAGATAAACAAGATTCTTCTAATGATGATAACAACACCACAAACTGTAACGGTAAGTGGTGATTGGTTGATAGAAACTCTGTAACTCTTCTAAGGCCATGCTTGATCATGTAAGTCTGACCGTATGTGAAATGTGACAACAACATTAAAAGCACAGCAAGCAAGGGTAGATGGTCTGTTAATTAGCTATGAATGCTACTTCTTCAGTCTGTCGCACAGAATAACTAAGGAGCATCGCCAGCAGAACATAAGTCTTATGCTCTTCATCTATATCCTTCTAAACGTTAAAAATCCAGTCAAATCTGTTGTCCAAAAAAAGAATTTTTGAAAGTGTAGAATTAGAGGAGTTCCACATACATGTAGGAAGGTTTTCATCACCCAGTTGGACTGGCAGACCGTCAAATTACCTTTAGTGTAAAACCCAGATCAAACAAGTATATCTGGGCCATGCTTTATTAAAATTGGCAAATGATCCCATCTCTTTAAGTTCATAATGTTGATTTGTCAAATAAGGTGTTTCCTTACAGTGAATCAAGGGTGCCGTAGATACAAATGAAGAAAGAGGCAGAAAAAAAATACTTTAACCACAAATTAGAATTCCGCATCAGAATTGATATTAATGGCCATTTCACTTTAAGTATTTCAGTATTAACATGTTAATGTTTTGAAATTTCCAGGGACAGATGTGGACAAGGAAAAACTGGAGAAAAAGGTAGATTTATATCAACATGCAAGAAACTGACTTAAATGACTATCTGCTTAACTCTTTGAAATAGAAGTATTTTAAATCTGTACTTACTTAAAATATACATGATGGCCCCTTATAAAACAGAATTGTGTACAATATATAGTGTATATAGTAAAAATAATTTGTAATCTCCGATTTGATTTGATAATTACATTTAATGGAAACTAGCACTATTAACATAGGCTGTTTAATATTGTACATTTGCTTTCATTAGTATCCCGTATATAAGGGAACTTTACCGGTGTTCGCAGGGTGCTTTTTAAGAAGTTTCTTTCGAGTTTTCCACCATACACTGGCAACACAAATTAATGATAATTAACAATGAGTCCTGTCGTCATGTAGGTGAAATACTCTTGAGTACGACATTAAACACCAATCAAACAAACAAACAATTCATTAGTTTCCTAGAATTTTCATAAATTTTCTTGTCTGAGGAATTGGGCAATGACATTAATTGTCACTTTTGACTCTTCCCATGGTTATCTTAACTCGTGTTAGGAGGGCCGATTTATAGGTTACATGTGCCTATTATGAGGCCCGGTTTATAGGTTACATGTGCCTATTATGAGGCCCGATTTATAGGTTACATGCACCTATTAGGAGGCCTGATTTATAGGTTACATGTGCCTATTAGGAGGCCCGATTTATAGGTTACGTGTACCTATTAGGAGGGCCGATTTATAGGTTACATGTGCCTATTATGAGGCCAGATTTATAGGTTACATGTGCCTATTAGGAGGCCCGATTTATAGGTTACATGTATCTAAAATTGTTCAAATTGCCTTCTTCAACAGATTTTGTCAGTTCGGCCACAAAACGATGTTTGTATTAATATTATAAAGTGGTTTGGAGTTATTTTTATTTTCTTTAATGCACTTTTAAGTATTTTAAAAAAAGGAAAGCAAATAAATAAGTACAGATTATCATGAACATTTTAAAGGATTGATTGTTAGGTTATGCCGGAAAACAAATCAACACGAGCCTTAGTTAACTATGTGAAAGTACTTCTTTTAGATCTTAGCACTCAAATATTCCTGTTTGGCTGCCCTGTTTGATCTGCTCAAAATTCATTTATACAATCAAAGGGTGAACAATCGGTTTGATCGCCTACTATTTCCAGTCTTGCAAACTAAATGTTAGTAAACACTTTATTCATTGTACAGTGCGAAACCAATCAAAATAAATCTATGGAAGACTCCAGTAAAGAAGATAAAGCTAACCTTGTTGGATTGACCATTGAGGGAGAAGATGGCTCTGACATTTTAGCCAATGAATTAACAGATCCTAGTGGTGTGTTAACCAATGAAATGATAGAAGAGGAACTACATTTGCAAGAAGAATCTGTGAAGGAAGAGGAAACAATAAAGGAACAAAGAAATAAGGTTTGATTTTCAGTAAAATAAAAATTAATAGCTCAATTTGAAAACAAAAAGATATATATTGTTAACATCTTTAGTTTGGTGACATTTTCTCTCTCTCTATTGAGCAGAGGACTTGTATAGCATATAATGTTATCAAAGAATGGAAGAAGGCTTAATATATATTAATGCTCTGATAACTCAACAATTGAAAGCACTAGGTCAACGTGATGGTTTGTAGGGCAGGACAGGTTAGCAAAATAGATTTGTTGTTCTTATCCATTTTATTAATTATAAAATTTTAATTGTCGTTCTGATTAGGCCAATCTTTCTTGACAAAATTTGCACATTTTCACTGTTTTTCAAAGTAGAGAAAAAGGACATCGTCACAGGACGACTGGCAAGTAGTTCAGATAATTAATGGAGTCTTTATCCGAAATAAAAATACACCTTGTAGGTTATTTTTGGCTGAAAATCAACCAGAACTCTCGAGTCTGAAGTTAAAATCAAAGAACATGTCAGCTACCAAGAAAACAAAGTGATAACTAGAGCTGGAACGGTTACAGATTTGACCTTACCGAATACTCATTTGTGGTATTCGAATACTATGCTATTACTCGTTTTAATTTAGCGCCATTTAAAAGTTTTAACTTTACATACCTTACTCTATGAGTAAATGGGGGAAACATGACTCTTGAGCGACCCTGCTTTCTATCGTGTTATTTCACTGATGTCTAAATGTATTTTGCCTTGCCTTCCTTTCAAAAATAATTTCCGATTCGATCAAGTCGGCGATCTCTTGCTTGTCTCTAAACGACAGCCATATTGAAAATGTGACGTCACGTGATTAATTAGGAGTCGTTTTCAAATCTCACATTTGCCGTCCGACATACAAGTGAAGACGCCGTAGACGACGAAGATTGCAGGGTGTTTTTTTTTTATATTATTTCCGCTGTTCCATAAAACTCTGGCTAGTCTTCAACGTTATAAAAGTGAAGTACCCTTAAGCAAGATACTGAATAGCAATCAAATTCATAAATAAATGAATACTTGCTGTCAGTGACGTACACGTTTCAGTGCGTTACGTAGGCCCTTCTCTTGTGTTTATCGTGTAGAGATATAACGCACGCATTTCATATAAACTGCATTTAAAATTATAAACCACAAAATCGAAAAATAAGCTCTTAATTGTAGAAAATACAATACACATTTTTTGCCATGCAAGCAAAGCCACAGCACGTTTGTCAATAACAAACCGACACAAGTTTTATTTTTAAAAGTTTAGGGGTCATCTCAAATTTTCGGTTATTCGGTTAGTGATTAACTATTCGATCACCCGCAAATTTGTAACCGAATACGAGTATTTAATTAACTGTTTCAGCAGTAGTGATAACACATGATAAACATCGTCACACAGACCTTCATATACAGCAACATTGCACATATTTTCACAAGTAGGTCCATTCATTATTTTCTTGTAACAGAAGTTTACATGTTTACCAAAATCTGCTTTTTGGTACAGATTGCTGTTTTGTAATATACAGATTTAACAAAGATCTGTTTTGTTGATGTATGTGTATTCACTTCTAAAAGATGATCGGTCTCCTGATGTTAGGACTTTGATACAATGATTCGATTATGTTCATGAAAGGTGTGAGCTTTCGTGAATAGACACAATCTTAAATGTAACTTTTTCACCCGAGTTAACAGGTTAATATCGGAATTCTAAAGAATGAGTCCGCGTTATCGTACTTCACACATTGGAAGCATGGGGCTGGTTGGAGCTTCCGGTGCCCTGGAGCTCCCTAACCTTATGGACACCTGGAAGCAGATTTGGTCCGGTGATGCTAATGTCATCTGACGTTGAATGTAGTTTACTTCACTCACATGGCTGGTAGGCTGTCATATGAGTGAAATATCTTGGTGTAAAATCCTGTTTAAGCTAACAAGACTAATTCATTACTATGTTTCCTTTAAATCTGTATTCAGTTAGAGAAAGAGATGACGGAGGGTTTAAGAGAAGACAGATTCCGTCGACTTCAGTTTCTGTTGAATAAGAGTAATATGTACACACAGTACCTGATAGGGCGGATGGAAAGACAGAAGGAAGAAGCAAGAAAACGACAAGCAAGAAAAGACAAAAACGCTAAACGGAAAAAAGAGGAAGCAAAGGCTTTAAAAGAAGTAAGTTCAGAGGGAGCCTAAAGTAAAGTTTAGCAAGCAAAGTATCTTTCATATTCAAATAGAGGATTCCAGGCAATTAGCTAAAGTTTGGCTCAAGGTACAGATTCCAGAAAGCATATCTTTTTCAACATTTTCTGTATGTAGATGTGCATCATAAAACTTTTCGAACGCTATTTCCTTAAAATTCCAAATAAATTAGGTGCATAATGTATCTTAAAATATGTTTTGTTTTTCTTAGAAAGGTGAAAAGACTGAAAATCAGAGTTCCCCAGTATCTGTTAAAATGGAGACAAGGAAAAAACGAAACAATGGTGCACCAGACTCACAGGATAGTCCCAGTAAGACATACATAAATATATCTTAAATTCCAGCTGGTTATATCTTCACATTTTATGGAAATGGAAATTCAAAAGGCTTATAGTTTTCCCTTTATTATGGTTTTGAGGGAGGAGGGTGTGTCCAAGGAATTAATTTTCAAGATATCAAGAATTAACGAAGTTGAAGAGCTGAAATCTGGTAAAAAAGGCATCTCTGTCTTCCTAATTGTGATGGTAGGGAGCTCTATTTTAATTTTCTGGGATACAGGGTCATATGTCAAACCAACCAGTTCAAATCGAGCATGTGCAAGATAGCGTTATTATTGATGGCATGGCATCCATCTTGAAATCTTGGCTTCCTATCAAAAATTGGATATTAACATGCCCAATATTCCAAATAACAATCGTGCCAAGTTTCGTGCTGACCTGATTCAAATTGGCAAAGATCGTCAACATTTCTGTTAAATGAATAGATATCAGGTTATTGTCAAGATATAAAGCTGTTCATGTTTTCTGTGTATTTCTAGAGTCCAGTGGAACTAAGAATGGGAAGAAAAGAATTCTATCAAAGTCTGATGAAAATAATGCAGATGAACAGGTAATGTTCCAACTGTTATATACAATAAAATCTATTTATCATAAAACATACTTGTAATATGCCCCTAATTACATTATATTGAAGACCCAATGTTGGGGCTTTATTTAGTGAATCTTTTTATCTTTCTTTTCTCTTTTTGATTAAGTCCCCTAATAATCGTTGAGGTTGGACGTGATGCAACGGTGCCTGAGAAACAATTCATTAATTTGTTATTGCCTTATTTGGTTGCATTGTCAGTTGGGCTAATATTTTTTTATATCTTGATTAAAGGTTTCAAAGAAGCAGAAGATATCAAAGGAGAAGTGTTTAGATAAAGAAAATATAACAAACAAGGCATCCTCATATCCAGAAACAAACGATCAGGTAAAGATACAATTAGTGCCAATTTTAACAGTCAGACTGTTTCTTCACCTATTGTCAAATGTCAGCCCGTTACACATTTACAGGAGGGAAACTGTCGACAGCCTCAGACAGTTTCTCAACAAATAGATAAATTTATACCATTGTAACTGATTAATGAGACAAGTGCAATATACCATGAACATTTTCAAAATTTTTAATTGTACTAAACTATATTTAAAATTTTGTTCTTCAATCATAATTATTGCCTTGTATACTACAAAAAGTAACCAATCCATCACATTTTTTTGTTTTTCATGTCCCCAGTAATTTGTTTGAATTTTAAGGATGATGCCCCCGATTTAGATAACTCAGCTAACCATGACAAGACAACAACAGAGGATGGAGCTCTTTACGTGGGAGAAAAGCATATGATTAATGGTGAAGTCGCCCCTTCTGATCAGCCCCTCTTGTTCTCTGGTGGGATACTGAGGTCTTACCAAATAGATGGATACAAATGGATGAACGTAAGTCATGTAACAATCAGCAACAGAAAGGGAAAGCAAGAAATCAACTGAATACAAGTTTTTCTTGAAAATTGCTTATGTTAATAATTTGAAACAAACAGACTTTGTATATTATAATAGCGATGCATAAAAGCCACTTTAATCTGCCATCAAATTACCTGATAATTTGAATCCTGATACTCATACATGGGGATCAGTTTGTCTATCCTACATGGTTTTCGAAGGTGGTAGGGTAGGAGCGCATACAAATTTATCTTCAAATCCTTGTATCCTAAATAAGACATATACATTATTTTCAAAATTTCTTGCCAAGACATACATGTATGATTTCACTCGAACATTGGATGTATAGTTACATGATTTTACATGAGACTGAGTGTCAAGAAATAGTGGTTTAGAATCACCGGACATCAGTATCTGAATAGGTCTTTTATATACCTTTTTCATTGACTGGCTGGAATTTGTCTTGCCTCACACAACCACCTGGGAACATGGTAGAAAATTAGAGCCATTGAGTACATAAATACTAAAAACTTGTCTCTGAGAATTGATCTAGAACATGAGATAATTTATCAACTTTAATTAGTCGATATCCCTGTGCCAGTGTGATTACTCTTGACAAAATATATACTGTTTGGATATCTTTGTAAGACTATGTTATATTATATGCATATAAACCTTTAGATGCTATCGCTAGTTAAATAACCCTACTAGACAGTTTCTGGAAGCTATTTGGTCATCTTGGGCAGATAAATTCCATTTAGCATTATGAAAAACTAATTTTTTGTGGAGCCTTGAAACTATTATATTTATTGATGATACAGAGTGATCGCTCCCCTCAAAGGAAATCTCTGATATACAGTCATTTTTTAATGTTGTCTTGTTGTACCAGGTATTGTATGAGAATGGTGTGAACGGTATTCTGGCTGATGAGATGGGATTAGGGAAGACAGTACAGTGTATAGCAGCGATAGCTCACCTAACCTTGATGGAGGTAGGGGGACCATACCTCATTGTCGGGCCCTTGTCTACCCTTCCTAACTGGTATGCTGAATTTCAGAGATTCACACCCAAGGTAAGCAACTGTGTACAGGGGGAGAATTCATCACTGCTTCATATTAGAATCAAGTTAGAATTGTTAACAAATACAGCATAGAAAAAAATTTAACCAAAATCTTCCTTAGTAATGTAGTTTTGCTCATATCTGTCCGCCGTTTAGACAGGTTGGTGAAATCATTAGCCATCTGTCTTTTCTCTGTACTATTATGAATTGAAATTTCATTTCCTAATGTAGACCCCAACTTGGCTGTCATTACAGTTTTTGAGAATAGCTAAATCTTAAACTTTTAAGAAATATATTTACAGCTCCCTGTGATATTATATCATGGATCCAAGGAGGATCGTAATTCGCTTAGACAGAAAATTCGGCGCCGTACAGCCGTGACAAGAAAAGTCCAGTCCCAACCTGTTGTGATAACATCTTATGAGATTGCTATGATAGATAGAAAGTTCCTACAGAACCATGAGTGGAAATATCTAATTGTTGATGAGGGTCACCGGATCAAAAACGTCAACTGCAGGCTGATTCAGTAAGTACATGGGCTTACGGTCAGTTTTTCAAGTTAGGTTTTATCAGTTTACCAGCTTACAGTAAAAAGATGGGAGATGGAACTCATTTGCAAACTATTTTTGATAAATTTTATATTTCACTCCTTGCAGGATAAATTTAATTAAAGTTGAACTGTATCAAACTTTATTAAATTTCAAACCTTAGCATATTTATAGTACATGTGGATAAAATGCCATGCACAAATTCCCAATGTAACAGAATTGAGCAAATTTAGAAGTAACACTTTTTTGAGCAAGATTAATGTATTAATTGTTGAAATGTTGAAATGCTACTCTCCTTCCGTCTGGAATGTTGTGAACACAATAGCTTAGAAACAAATTCACAGATTAACCTCAGATTTGGCATGTATACTTGGAATATTTCCCCCATGGTGAGGGAGGGACCTTCTAGTGAACTCAGCTTGTTTTCTTATTATAGTGAACTGAAGATGTACAACACCACGCATCGTTTGTTATTGACGGGCACACCATTACAGAACAACCTTTCTGAACTGTGGTCTCTCCTCAACTTCCTGCTCCCTGAAATCTTTGATGACTTGGGCAGGTAAGACATCAGATCTAAGAAAATAACTTTCAAAATGAAAACAAATGTATCCAAATAGAACAATTTAATACATAGAAATAAATTTGAAAAGAAAAAAGCTAAAATCTAGTGAAAAATAGCAACAAATGTTAAATGTAAACGATATATATTTTTTAAATAGCAATTAAAAAACAACAATTCTTTGGTTAAATAGAATATAAGTAGCAAGTTAACTGAAATTTAAATACAATAACACAAAGGTATATTTCAATCACTGAAATTCTATTGATGATTATCATATAGTTTTTCACAATTGGTCAATTATTAAGTCTAATATCATTAAAAAAAATTGGGTAAACATGGATCACTGTCACAAAATGTGCAACTTTATGAATTATTGTACAATAAAATTAGGTCACATTAAACTTTTGGCATTGACATGTGGTCTGATGGTTTAATGTTGTACATGATTTGGTGGAAGTGGTCTCTTTTGGGGTTGTGTTGTTTCTTTTTGCCCCCCACCCACCCAAAAAATAAACAAAGAAACTTGTACTTATTACCCTGATATCTCTTAATATTTACTCAGTTTTGAGGCCTGGTTTGATGTGGAGTTAATAACCGGTGAAGACTCCGATGAGAAGTTAGTGGCAGATCAACAAAGACAGGATGTTCTTTCCATGTTACACCAGGTATGTCTTCAGAACTAGTACTAAAACAAGTACTCATTTCAACACTAGTCCACTACCCGTGTTTATATTGTGTGATTTTACAATATATGCTTTTATGTATATTTTTACAGTATGGCCTGTGTCTCTCAGTTTGTCTCTTATCTTTCTTCTCATTGCTGTGGAACAATCAGATTTCAACCGACCGGTATTATGGAAGAGTTCTGTTTTTGTTTGCAGATTTTGACACCATTTTTGTTACGCCGTTTGAAGAGTGACGTTGACCTGTGTATCCCTCCTAAACGTGAAGTGTTAGTATATGCCCCCATGACAGTGCCCCAGGGAGAATATTACTCGGCTGTTTTTGATCACACTGTACTTGACATGATACAGAAGAAGAAGAAGGTAAGTAGTGTAACATTGCATGGTTTTACATGATGTTTCTAATGCAAAACACATATTTCTTTGCACAAATCAATATTGCCTGAATCTGATGAATGAGTACTGAATAACAATCCCATTTTAAATTGCTGTTGAATTTTAATAATATATGATATATATACACTCATTTCAATTATGACATGGGTTAGCTAGGTGATCTCTGGGCTAAGGGGCATCAGGAAGCTGAATTGTTTGTGGTGCCTTGTCCTGTGCTTCCAGTGTTGTGCGGACGGTTTCCTTCACCCACTGGGCTGGAACGCCATCATATGAGTGAAATAACCTTAAGTACTTTGTTAAACCAAGTGAGTGTCAACAAATATTACTCCAGCACAATATATATGGTATTTAGGCTTCATTCTGCAATATCCTCTATAATCCCAGTAAGCTGACTCAAGTCCTCAAATGCTTTGCAGAATCTGCACCAGTAGTTTGTCTGTTGCAATCCTGAAGCATAAACTATATAGATTGAACATGGACACATGGTTGTGGAGTAACTTATTGGTTTATGTAAATGCCAAAAGTTTCAATCCATAGCAATCTGTATGGGCTCTGTACCTACCAGCTTCTCAATACCTCTCAGAGAACTTACTGTATAAATTCTTCTGAATGTATTGCTTAAAGAAAATCATGTACATAAATACAGAACTTGTTAAAAGGTAGTGGAAGAAAAAGTGGAAGAGATTCAACCGGAAGGTCGTCCTGTGAGGCATGCGACAAAGAAGAAAGTGAATTATGAGATATTCATGGAAGATGAGGATGACGATGAGAAGAAAACGAGGAAGAGTGGAGACACATCTGAGGAAGATAAGGAGTTAAATGACTGGATTAAAGCAGTTCAGCAGAACCAATGTCAAAAGGCGTATGTACATGTAGTTTTGACCTTTTAAGTTTTATTAAGCTTGTGGATTGGTGGGAGCCTCCTGTGCCCTGGCGCTCTCTGAGCTATTAACGGGGCATCGGGAAGCTGATTTGTTGAGGTGTCCTGTAAATGTACTAGTGTGTCTTCTGTGTTCCCAGCATGGTTAATGGTGGCTTCCTTCATCCATTAAGCTGGCCTACCCTCATGAGTGCCTGTCCCAAATCCATCATTCTGAGACATCTCTTGTTTAAAATGTATTTGGCTACAACAAAATCCATAACTTCACTAAGTTGAAATACTTCCCATCAGTTTGTTTACACCCACGCAAGGATTATTTTATAGATGTAAATTGGGGTTTAAAATATTTTGACAACAAAAAAAATCCCCTGTTTTGTATGTGTTTTACTGCAAGGTATCTAAATTGTGTATGGATGTAACAATACACACATACAATTGTGTATC